>OX328124.1:1798792-1939651 GCA_946811695.1 Gonocerus acuteangulatus
AACTAGCTTTAGCCTTTTTAAGGGATGTCTCCGTTCCTCCAGACTCGACTGATTTTCTATAACTAGCTTTTAGCCTTTTTAAGGGATGTCTCCGTTCCTCCAGACTCGACTGATTTTCTATAACTAGCTTTTAGCCTTTTTAAGGGATGTCTCCGTTCCTCCAGACTGGACTGATTTTCTATAACTAGCTTTTAGCCTTTTTAAGGGATGTCTCCGTTCCTCCAGACTCGACTAATTTTCTATAACTAGCTTTTAGCCTTTTTAAGGGATGTCTCCGTTCCTCCAGACTCGACTGATTTTCTATAACTAGCTTTTAGCCTTTTTAAGGGATGTCTCCGTTCCTCCAGACTGGACTGATTTTCTATAACTAGCTGTTAGCCTTTTTAAGGGATGTCTCCGTTCCTCCAGACTCGACTGATTTTCTATAACTAGCTTTTAGCCTTTTTAAGGGATGTCTCCGTTCCTCCAGACTCGACTGATTTTCTATAACTAGATTTTAGCCTTTTTAAGGGATGTCTCCGTTCCTCCAGACTCGACTGATTTTCTATAACTAGCTTTTAGCCTTTTTAAGGGATGTCTCCGTTCCTCCAGACTCGACTGATTTTCTATAACTAGCTTTTTAGCCTTTTTAAGGGATGTCTCCGTTCCTCCAGACTCGACTGATTTTCTATAACTAGCTTTTAGCCTTTTTAAGGGATGTCTCCGTTCCTCCAGACTGGACTGATTTTCTATAACTAGCTTTTAGCCTTTTTAAGGGATGTCTCCGTTCCTCCAGACTCGACTGATTTTCTATAACTAGCTTTTAGCCTTTTTAAGGGATGTCTCCGTTCCTCCAGACTGGGCTGATTTTCTATAACTAGCTTTTAGCCTTTTTAAGGGATGTCTCCGTTCCTCCAGACTCGACTGATGTTTTTTGTCAATCTTGTCCCTAGCAATATCTGCGGAGAAAGACTTGGAATAATTATTATTATTGACATATATTACTTAACAATCAAGTGTATATTTTTCCTTAATTTCGAATGTTCCTCCAGAAGGAAGAGTGTTCATCAGCTGATGGAAGGATTGGAAGAAGACTGGAAACGCCTCAGTCCGAGTAGAGACTGGAGTCTTGGAAGGCGTTAGCTTCAGGAAGAGGATGGACTGCACAGGTATCCTTGACCTCTTTAGGAGGAATTCCATCATGGCCGCAGGGGGGAGAGAGAGAGGACACAATAGCAGATAGAGTGGCGCTAAGACAGAGGGAGAGAGAGAGAGAGAGGGAGAGATAGAGCGAGAGAAGAGAGGTAGAGAGAGAGAGAGAGAGAGAGGTAGAGAGAGAGAGAGATAGTGTGAGAGAGAGAGAGAGAGAGAGAGAGAGAGAGAGAGAGAGAGAGAGAGAGAGAGAGAGAGAGGGAGAGAGGGAGAGAGAGAGAGTCTGGAGGAACGGAGACATCCCTTAAAAAGGCTAAAAGCTAGTTATAGAAAATCAGCCCAGTCTGGAGGAACGGAGGACATCCCTTAAAAAGGCTAAAAGCTAGTTATAGAAAATCAGCCCAGTCTGGAGGAACGGAGACATCCCTTAAAAAGGCTAAAAGCTAGTTATAGAAAATCAGCCCAGTCTGGAGGAACGGAGACATCCCTTAAAAAGGCTAAAAGCTAGTTATAGAAAATCTTTTTCAAAATGTTTACATTACCTACGTGTTTCACGGACTATCTCATGCCTCATCAGACAATTTTGTTGAAACGTTTAAAAATTATAATTGAGGCCCGTTGGGTTAATCATTTACAGGAATGAGTCAGTACGTCTCCAGATGTCTTCCCTTCTGTATCCTCACAAAGGAAAAATTGTAAGATATTTTCCCCAAAATATAGGAATTGCGTAAAATTGCTATTTTAATCATCAATTTTTTGCTTATTTTGCAATTTTGCTAATTGCTAAATTGTTTAAAATTGCCTAATTGTTTTAAATTGCGATCAAATTATTTATAGGTCCTAGTTTTACGGTAGATAGTCGGTAATTATCCAGAGCAGCAATAAATGTATTTCTGGATATTTAATAGCGTTTCTATAACAACTAACCTTCCACCTTTTATAAGTAATTGTTTTCATATTGAAGGCTACAATATTCGACAGGCAAATAATTCTCGTTATTGGTTGAAGGTTGAAACATGTTCACTACACACTTTACCCTACATTCATTATCTACCTCCCTCCCTACCTCTCTGGTGGAGGGAGGTAGCCTAGAGGTAGACGATAGGGAGATAGTGTGGTCAGTTCTATGCTCCGGCCGCTTGCTTTTCCTCTTTGCACATACACATTATTAAATTATTTAGAGGCTGTGTGAGCCTAGGGACAGTCTGGGACCCTGAATCTGGATCTGGAGGGACGGCAAGAAAATATAAAAATCTTTAGTTTGCCCCCAGGTATTGAACTCGGGTCCTGCAGTTTATTAGTCAAATGCTCTAACAATGAGCTAACCTAACCTCATATTGATGATATATTTTTTTTAAAATTAGAACACTTATTTCATATACTTCCACTTTTAAAATTAAGTAGATAAAATTTGTCGCCTGGTTAAGCAATATTTTATAATATTTTTTTGTTTTGAAATGAATAGGAACTAAGCTACCGAATGCTTGTTCCCGTAATATCGATTTCCCGGGACGATGTATCGAGATTATACCGGAAAAAGTATTATTCAATTATATTTTATTATACTAATGTTTAAAATCTCGACCTCGATGCGGTTGGAAGTCTGCTGCCGGTAAAAAGACGAATCAAGGATCGTAGAAACCACTGCCGGTAGCTAGAGGCTGTTGGTGTATGCTATTACATGTGGCGCGGGTAATGTGAGGTTTTTGCCGCGGAATCTGTGGTTTTGGCGGGTAATGTGTAGGTTCTATACAATCTTCGCTCTATCTAGCTTCTGGGTATATCTTTACAAATTGAATGTACGAAATGGGTCATAATTAACAGTTTATTTAACTAGTTCAAGTTCATTATTTCTTTCGGATTGATTCAGCGAAAATACTAAATAATTTATGTTTGTGTGTGTGTGTGTGTGTGTGTGTGTGTGTGTGTGTGTGTGTGTGTGTGTGTGTGTGTGTGTGTTTGTGTGTGTGTGTGTGTGTGTGTGTGTGTGTGTGTGTGTGTGTGTGTGTGTGTGTGTGTGTGATTGTTAACACGGTAGCGAATTCAATATATTTTTTTCCACGAACCTTGATATTAGCCTTCCCATAACAAACGATTGGACTAGTTCGTTAAACAGCAGAATCTGCCCGTCGAAAGGTCTAGAGAGGGAAATATGTTGTAAAAATAAACTAAATCAGTCTATTAAAATGGAGGTTTACTTAACAACCAATTTATTAATTTTCCTTTAAGATCCGAAAGAAATGGTTAGGTGTTTAAAATCTTCTTTATCCTAAACCGTGATCGTTTCAATGCTAGTTTCTTGTATTTTTCTAGTTTTTCTTCAACTTTGCTGCAATTACTAAGATTAATATTATTTATATTTCATCTAAACCAATTTATCTTTTATGGAGTGCTTTGGATCGTCGGTTCGATTCGCCTTGAGGTTGGTGGCTTTTCTTTCCAAATAAATAAAAAGATATCAGCCCTGTCTTGGCCAGAAAAGGAGATAACCCATCCCAAAAAATCTGTGTTATATTTAAAGTGGCGTAAAAATGTAAACAAATTTATGAAAACCTATTATATTTTAATTTTCAATAAATTTATATTCCAAAAAGTGGGTAACAGGTTATCTCAGTTTTAGAGCACCGAACTAATATGTTGGAGGATCCACGTTGAAATCCCGAGCAAGCACTAAAGATTTTTATCTTCTAGTGTCTTCGTTCATGGGTTGGATTCGGTCTCCCTGACAATCCCTAGGCCAACCCAGCCTTTAATTAATGTATTAATAAGTACCTGCAAAGGGGTAATTCAGGCGACCGGAGAATAGTACTGACCATACTATCTCCCTAGTTTGCTGTATGGACATGAATCATTTACCTCTCTCTGTTTTGTTTTTTATTTTATTAAAATTAAGAAAAGGTAACAGTTGTTCAAAAATCACTGTGATTTGTCACTGCGATATTTACGTCGGAGCTGTAGCATGAAACACATTAGAAGCTATGTCTGTTACTCACAGTATCCAGGCTAAAACACATTACTGAATTAGGCGTTTCTTTTCACATGGTTATTTTCTAATATATTTAACTAGGGCTTTAAAGACTAAAACATAATCTACCCACAAAAAAAAACGGTAGTTCAGGTTATAACAAAGGCACACACAAAAAAAAACGGTAGTTCATGTTATAACACAGGCACACACAAAAAAAACGGTAGTTCATGTTATAACACAGGCGCACACAAAAAAAAACGGTAGTTCAGGTTATAACACAGGCACACACAAAAAACGGTAGTTCAGGTTATAACACAGGCACACAAAAAAAAGTGTTTTTTCTCCCCAAAAACTCCATACCTCAGGTTTGAGACCATTTGAAGGTCAAATTTCGTATGAAGTCGTTAAAGAAGAAATAACTAGATCTTCCACGGTTTTGAGGGTCGCTGAATTCCAATCCGGGGTCTGTTTCACTACACCGGCGCATTATCAATGTTATTTCAAGGACAAATATGTTTATTTTGCAAATAATGGATCTGTACTCGAAAATTCAAAAGACAATTGAAATAGACGCAAAATAGAAACATTTGCGTGTTTGAAATAACACTGATTTTGTGCCGATATGGTGAAACAGACCTCGGATTCGAATTCACCGATCCTCAAAACCATGGAACCTCTAGTTATTTATTTTTAAAAGACTTAAAACGAAATTTTAACTCCAAAACCCCTTAAACCTGGCGTGATGGGATGAAACGGACTCCGGATTCGGATTCAGCGTGTCCAAATACATGAGAATATATGGATGGTGTCTTTGGTAAATACCACATTTTTGATTTTCTGTGCCTGTGTAATTTTTTAAGTAAAAATCAAGAATAAACATTAGGCGATGTTAATAAATATGTGTCAAAATTTCAGTGGCCGATTTAACTTGTTGAATGGTAAAATCGAAACGGCAACTACATCCGAAATATCTCGAAGGCTGTCTCTAGGCTGCTAATACAACACCGGGGAGTTGAGAAGAAATAGATGCTGGCATATTGGTTGCTGGAACCAAGAATATTATGAATTCATAGGCACCTCTTGGTATGGATGAACCATTCTAAACATCTCACTTAACCATTCTAAACATCTCACTTAACCATTCTAAACATCTCACTTAACCATTCTAAACATCTCACTTAACCATTCTAATTAGCTGGTTTCTTTTCCTCGAGTTATTTAATTCCTCGGCATAATTATAATGCTGGTTTCCTGGTGTATCGGTGATTTCTGGAGATCGCTTGGTGCTTATACTGTCGTTTTATTATTCAAAATAAAATCAGTGGAGAACATTCTATACCCATCCTGAGGTAGTCTTTTCGTTCGTTCCTTCCTGTAAGTATCTAGATATAGTCGATACAAAAGCAAACTAACGAATATGAAAATCACCACTTTTCAGAGTGGAAAAGTATTTATTCATAACTTTTTTTTTGGTCAGTCAAATATTCGGCAGATTTGACCTTTTGATAGTGGAATACCTTCCCTTTAATAGAGTGAAGTCAGATTGAAGAATTTGCCGTAAATAAGTCCAGCAGAAATTATTAAAGATTGCCAATGAAAGATGAATTTTTTCATATTCGTTTGTTTGCTTTTGTATCGACGTTATCTAGGAGCAATCACAGTTCCAGTAGCTGTCATGAAGAACCTGTGATTATCCAGTAGCTGGGGATAGCTACATAGGGTGCTGTGGAAGTAGGATGTGGTGGGAAGTGTTTGTGGTTTGTGGTGATGCTTCAATTACAATTATCTTCATCCGAGCAACTTGCTGCACCATTCCTTTTTATTATTCGGACCTTATTTTATATTTTACAAAATAAAATCCCTAAGAAAAAAAATATGTTAAAAGAAGTCAAAAAATAGTTGGATTTTGACTAACAACAACAATCATTATTTTTATTTATATTGAATGCAGAGCTTGCGTCAGTAGCGAGTCATTCTTTTTCAAAAGTTGGCGGTAGAAACCACTGACGAAAGAATTACAAAAAATCAAGAATATTTTAGTAATTGAAAATTATTTTAAAATGGAAAGTATGAAGTTCTCAAATGTGTGTGTGTATATATATATATATATATATATATATATATATATATTATTCCTTTAATTGCCTAAAAGAACAATATATATATATAACAACAATCAGATTTCATTGAAATGTATATTTAGAACGTGTGATATTTTCCCCATGGTCACCTAACTGCTATCTTTGGTCTTCTACCATCCCGAAGACATTCATTGCTGAAGAAGGCTGCCAAAGTGTAGCAGAAACCTTCTGAATATAGGTTTCTAACAAAATCTGAGTTTCGTTGTTAGCCGAATCCCAAACAACCCATCACTTCCTACCACCTCAACGGCTATCTACATCCTTCACTTCCTACCACCTCAACGGCTATCTACATCTGTTCTTGATCACTGTTTACGAAATTTCTGCATTTTCTGACCTTAAGGAAGTGTCAGGACTGGAGAGGCATTACAGCATTCAAAATTCCAGTTTGCGATACTTATCTCCCCCGATGTGCTCACTTTTCTCTTCTTTCCACTGAACATCCCTACTACAGTAAGGAGACTTTCTAATATATGGAAAGCACATTTATATATGGTCGCTACAAATGCAAAGTATCGAATATGAAAATCACCACTTTTCAGAGTGGAAAAGCATTTATTAATAACTTTCTTTTGGACAGTCAAATATTCGGCAGATTTGACCTTTTAATAGTGGAATACTTTCCCTTTAATAGAGCGACCTAAGATTCAAGAATTTACCGTAAATAAGTCCAGCAGAAATTAGTAAAGTTTGAAAATGAAAGATGCATTTTTTCACATTCGTTACTTTGCATTTGTATCGACGGTAAATGTGTGTGTATAAATTATAGAAGAGACAGGTAAATGTGTGTGTATAAATTATAGAAGAGACAGGTAAATGTGTGTGTATAAATTATAGAAGAGACAGGTAAATGTGTGTGTATAAATTATAGAAGAGACAGGTAAATGTGTGTGTATAAATTATAGAAGAGACAGGTAAATGTGTGTGTATAAATTATAGAAGAGACAGGTAAATGTGTGTGTATAAATTATAGAAGAGACATGTAAATGTGTATAAATTATAGAAGAGACAGGTAAATGTGTGTGTATAAATTATAGAAGAGACATGTAAATGTGTATAAATTATAGAAGAGACAGGTAAATGTGTGTGTATAAATTATAGAAGAGACATGTAAATGTGTGTGTATAAATTATAGAAGAGACATGTAAATGTGTATAAATTATAGAAGAGACAGGTAAATGTGTGTGTATAAATTATAGAAGAGACATGTAAATGTGTATAAATTATAGAAGAGACAGGTAAATGTGTGTGTATAAATTATAGAAGAGACATGTAAATGTGTATAAATTATAGAAGAGACAGGTAAATGTGTGTGTATAAATTATAGAAGAGACATGTAAATGTGTATAAATTATAGAAGAGACAGGTAAATGTGTGTGTATAAATTATAGAAGAGACATGTAAATGTGTATAAATTATAGAAGAGACATGTAAATGTGTATAAATTATAGAAGAGACATGTAAATGTGTATAAATTATAGAAGAGACATGTAAATGTGTATAAATTATAGAAGAGACAGGTAAATGTGTGTGTATAAATTATAGAAGAGACATGTAAATGTGTATAAATTATAGAAGAGACAGGTAAATGTGTGTGTATAAATTATAGAAGAGACATGTAAATGTGTATAAATTATAGAAGAGACATGTAAATGTGTATAAATTATAGAAGAGACATGTAAATGTGTATAAATTATAGAAGAGACATGTAAATGTGTATAAATTATAGAAGAGACAGGTAAATGTGTGTGTATAAATTATAGAAGAGACATGTAAATGTGTATAAATTATAGAAGAGACAGGTAAATGTGTGTGTATAAATTATAGAAGAGACATGTAAATGTGTATAAATTATAGAAGAGACATGTAAATGTGTATAAATTATAGAAGAGACATGTAAATGTGTATAAATTATAGAAGAGACATGTAAATGTGTATAAATTATAGAAGAGACATGTAAATGTGTGTGTATAAATTATAGAAGAGACATGTAAATGTGTATAAATTATAGAAGAGACAGGTAAATGTGTGTGTATAAATTATAGAAGAGACATGTAAATGTGTATAAATTATAGAAGAGACAGGTAAATGTGTGTGTATAAATTATAGAAGAGACATGTAAATGTGTATAAATTATAGAAGAGACAGGTAAATGTGTGTGTATAAATTATAGAAGAGACATGTAAATGTGTATAAATTATAGAAGAGACAGGTAAATGTGTGTGTATAAATTATAGAAGAGACATGTAAATGTGTATAAATTATAGAAGAGACATGTAAATGTGTATAAATTATAGAAGAGACATGTAAATGTGTATAAATTATAGAAGAGACATGTAAATGTGTATAAATTATAGAAGAGACAGGTAAATGTGTATAAATTATAGAAGAGACAGGTAAATGTGTATAAATTATAGAAGAGACAGGTAAATGTGTATAAATTATAGAAGAGACATGTAAATGTGTATAAATTATAGAAGAGACATGTAAATGTGTATAAATTATAGAAGAGACATGTAAATGTGTATAAATTATAGAAGAGACATGTAAATGTGTATAAATTATAGAAGAGACAGGTAAATGTGTATAAATTATAGAAGAGACAGGTAAATGTGTATAAATTATAGAAGAGACATGTAAATGTGTATAAATTATAGAAGAGACATGTAAATGTGTATAAATTATAGAAGAGACAGGTAAATGTGTGTGTATAAATTATAGAAGAGACATGTAAATGTGTATAAATTATAGAAGAGACAGGTAAATGTGTGTGTATAAATTATAGAAGAGACATGTAAATGTGTATAAATTATAGAAGAGACATGTAAATGTGTATAAATTATAGAAGAGACATGTAAATGTGTATAAATTATAGAAGAGACATGTAAATGTGTATAAATTATAGAAGAGACAGGTAAATGTGTGTGTATAAATTATAGAAGAGACATGTAAATGTGTATAAATTATAGAAGAGACAGGTAAATGTGTGTGTATAAATTATAGAAGAGACATGTAAATGTGTATAAATTATAGAAGAGACATGTAAATGTGTATAAATTATAGAAGAGACATGTAAATGTGTATAAATTATAGAAGAGACATGTAAATGTGTATAAATTATAGAAGAGACAGGTAAATGTGTGTGTATAAATTATAGAAGAGACATGTAAATGTGTATAAATTATAGAAGAGACAGGTAAATGTGTGTGTATAAATTATAGAAGAGACATGTAAATGTGTATAAATTATAGAAGAGACATGTAAATGTGTATAAATTATAGAAGAGACATGTAAATGTGTATAAATTATAGAAGAGACATGTAAATGTGTATAAATTATAGAAGAGACATGTAAATGTGTGTGTATAAATTATAGAAGAGACATGTAAATGTGTATAAATTATAGAAGAGACAGGTAAATGTGTGTGTATAAATTATAGAAGAGACATGTAAATGTGTATAAATTATAGAAGAGACAGGTAAATGTGTGTGTATAAATTATAGAAGAGACATGTAAATGTGTATAAATTATAGAAGAGACAGGTAAATGTGTGTGTATAAATTATAGAAGAGACATGTAAATGTGTATAAATTATAGAAGAGACATGTAAATGTGTATAAATTATAGAAGAGACATGTAAATGTGTATAAATTATAGAAGAGACATGTAAATGTGTATAAATTATAGAAGAGACAGGTAAATGTGTATAAATTATAGAAGAGACAGGTAAATGTGTATAAATTATAGAAGAGACAGGTAAATGTGTATAAATTATAGAAGAGACATGTAAATGTGTATAAATTATAGAAGAGACATGTAAATGTGTATAAATTATAGAAGAGACATGTAAATGTGTATAAATTATAGAAGAGACATGTAAATGTGTATAAATTATAGAAGAGACAGGTAAATGTGTATAAATTATAGAAGAGACAGGTAAATGTGTATAAATTATAGAAGAGACATGTAAATGTGTATAAATTATAGAAGAGACATGTAAATGTGTATAAATTATAGAAGAGACAGGTAAATGTGTGTGTATAAATTATAGAAGAGACATGTAAATGTGTATAAATTATAGAAGAGACATGTAAATGTGTATAAATTATAGAAGAGACATGTAAATGTGTATAAATTATAGAAGAGACATGTAAATGTGTATAAATTATAGAAGAGACAGGTAAATGTGTATAAATTATAGAAGAGACAGGTAAATGTGTATAAATTATAGAAGAGACAGGTAAATGTGTATAAATTATAGAAGAGACATGTAAATGTGTATAAATTATAGAAGAGACATGTAAATGTGTATAAATTATAGAAGAGACATGTAAATGTGTATAAATTATAGAAGAGACATGTAAATGTGTATAAATTATAGAAGAGACAGGTAAATGTGTATAAATTATAGAAGAGACAGGTAAATGTGTATAAATTATAGAAGAGACATGTAAATGTGTATAAATTATAGAAGAGACATGTAAATGTGTATAAATTATAGAAGAGACATGTAAATGTGTATAAATTATAGAAGAGACATGTAAATGTGTATAAATTATAGAAGAGACATGTAAATGTGTATAAATTATAGAAGAGACAGGTAAATGTGTATAAATTATAGAAGAGACAGGTAAATGTGTATAAATTATAGAAGAGACATGTAAATGTGTATAAATTATAGAAGAGACATGTAAATGTGTATAAATTATAGAAGAGACATGTAAATGTGTATAAATTATAGAAGAGACATGTAAATGTGTATAAATTATAGAAGAGACATGTAAATGTGTATAAATTATAGAAGAGACAGGTAAATGTGTATAAATTATAGAAGAGACATGTAAATGTGTATAAATTATAGAAGAGACATGTAAATGTGTATAAATTATAGAAGAGACATGTAAATGTGTATAAATTATAGAAGAGACATGTAAATGTGTATAAATTATAGAAGAGACATGTAAATGTGTATAAATTATAGAAGAGACAGGTAAATGTGTATAAATTATAGAAGAGACATGTAAATGTGTATAAATTATAGAAGAGACATGTAAATGTGTATAAATTATAGAAGAGACAGGTAAATGTGTGTGTATAAATTATAGAAGAGACATGTAAATGTGTATAAATTATAGAAGAGACAGGTAAATGTGTATAAATTATAGAAGAGACATGTAAATGTGTATAAATTATAGAAGAGACATGTAAATGTGTATAAATTATAGAAGAGACATGTAAATGTGTATAAATTATAGAAGAGACATGTAAATGTGTATAAATTATAGAAGAGACATGTAAATGTGTATAAATTATAGAAGAGACATGTAAATGTGTGTGTATAAATTATAGAAGAGACATGTAAATGTGTATAAATTATAGAAGAGACAGGTAAATGTGTATAAATTATAGAAGAGACATGTAAATGTGTATAAATTATAGAAGAGACAGGTAAATGTGTATAAATTATAGAAGAGACATGTAAATGTGTATAAATTATAGAAGAGACATGTAAATGTGTATAAATTATAGAAGAGACATGTAAATGTGTATAAATTATAGAAGAGACATGTAAATGTGTATAAATTATAGAAGAGACATGTAAATGTGTATAAATTATAGAAGAGACATGTAAATGTGTATAAATTATAGAAGAGACATGTAAATGTGTATAAATTATAGAAGAGACAGGTAAATGTGTATAAATTATAGAAGAGACATGTAAATGTGTGTGTATAAATTATAGAAGAGACATGTAAATGTGTATAAATTATAGAAGAGACATGTAAATGTGTATAAATTATAGAAGAGACATGTAAATGTGTGTGTATAAATTATAGAAGAGACATGTAAATGTGTATAAATTATAGAAGAGACAGGTAAATGTGTATAAATTATAGAAGAGACATGTAAATGTGTATAAATTATAGAAGAGACAGGTAAATGTGTATAAATTATAGAAGAGACATGTAAATGTGTATAAATTATAGAAGAGACATGTAAATGTGTATAAATTATAGAAGAGACATGTAAATGTGTATAAATTATAGAAGAGACATGTAAATGTGTATAAATTATAGAAGAGACATGTAAATGTGTATAAATTATAGAAGAGACATGTAAATGTGTGTGTATAAATTATAGAAGAGACAGGTAAATGAACTCTTGTAAACAATTTTTTTTCCTAATAGCCTTTGAGTATAAAGTTCTGTTTATCCCCCCCCCCCCCCCCCCAACGCGATTCTTAACTTCCTACCAATTGTTTTATGAATAATCGACCTCATATAGAGCGGATCATATTATCTGATTTATAAAATCCTCTAGTCAGCTGATTGACCCTATAGGTAGTAATAGCATACTTCACTTGGCCATTGTAGGAGAAGGTTCTGCTTTATACCTTCAGACTGCGGTAAGTTTTTTGCATTCTGAAGGCATCTATATATTTAATATTTTATTCACCTCACAGCTGTCATACTATTTAATCGACCCCCCCCCCCGCCCTCTCTTGTCGGCTCTAGATGAAAGCAAGCGTTGATGAGATCCTTGAAAAGCACACAGCTTCAGACTGTTCACCTCCAGATCCGTATTATGGTATAATTGAAATATCTTCACGTTTTGAATTTAATAACAGGACTTAAGACGAACCTTGCGGGATTCCACATCGTTCTGTATTAGGAACCGCCGCGCTTCATGTTATTCACTCTTGTCTATTATATCTTAACATCATATTGTAATATTGACGAGTTAATACGGCAGAGTTTTACCGTAATTCATGTACAAGTCCGTTATAGCATTTATCACAACATTTATAATAATAATTCATAAAAATGCTAATTCTCCAACTGATTCCAGTAATAACATCACCAAATGGGTTTTCATTATTTTTTTTGTAAGGCTTCTGTCACCAGCGGTTTTGGTGGCGGTTTATTGTGTAATACTACTATCTAGGCTACTCCTGAGAAGAAACCGTTCAGACATCCATGATTTTGTTAAATATTTGCCAATTACATAATCTTCTCATTTAGACAATCATATATATATATATACATATATATATATATATATATATATATATATATATATGTATATATATATATATATATATATATATATATATATATATATAAATGTATATATATTGCTTTGTTATATTTTATTTTCATTTTTCATGCTAAACTTTACTGTTTTATAAACCTCCCAATTATGCACCAACACTCGATAAATAAATACATTTATTTACTTTTAACGAAGTTTTGTATAAAACCACTGTATAATATGTTGGGAAAGAAAACGTTGTGTACCAAATAAGCTGATAAAAAATGTTTTATAACCTATTTTCATGATTTAAAGTTTGTCTGTGATAATAAAGTTGGGAAAGGTAACCAATGTTATGGAGATGATTCCATTGTGTTAGAATAGGTTAATTTCAAGCTCGTCAACAGCTGTTGCCAATCCAATACCAAGTAGTTGTTACCTTTCTAGTCATTGCAGATTTGTTGGATATAGAAAGTTCTATTTCACTCCTATTTAATTAAACCCCCCGATATCGGAGGAATAATCGATTATGGTTTATTGAATCGAATCCGAGAGTCCGTATCGAATTGCCCTGAGAGTCGATCTGCTTGGCGGATGTTGGTCCGAACAGCCTGCTCCTCAGAAGTCCGTTCATCCTATCCGCTTCACCGAACAGGCTAATAGTCTCGCTGTGGTTTCGGAGACTAGCCGCGTCTTCTTCAGCTCGATGGGAACTCTATCTATCAGGCTGTAGCTGTGGTTTACAGATCTCCTTCTTATAGTTATAGCTATGGATAAGTATAATACCTTATGCTGTTTCATAAAAGGTGGGCGTTTTCTGCACCAGCCTACAAAATGTTGCTCCTACCTCATTATTTAAGATAGCAACTATCCAGAAGAAAACAATGCATTCACCATATTAGAATAAAAAAAATATTCATCATTGAACGAGTTTTAGACGTACGAGGTCAAGGGAAGGTTGGGATTTGGCTAGGAGAAAAAAAACCGCCAGATCATCAGGTAAAAATCTGTATTGGACATTTCGGCTGTGCTTTGGCAGCCTTGTTGAACTAAAAATTAATATACACAATTAGGTACAACTAATTGTAATTGTGAATTCGGCTTAGTAGATGTGTACTTCCAACACATCCATAGTCCAGTAGAGACCTGGCATATGTTCTGTATAGTGTTAGCATTACACTTCTGTCACCACCTCACTTCCTCTTGCAAAGAATCCTTAATAGATGTTTACTTCCAACACATCCATAGTCCAGTAGAGACCTGGTATATGTTCTGTATAGTGTTAACATTACACTTCTGTTGCCACCTCACTTCCTCTTGCAAAGAATCCTTAATAGATGTGTACTTCCAACACATCCATAGTCCAGGAGAGACCTGGTATATGTTCTGTATAGTGTTAGCATTACACTTCTGTCACCACCTCACTTCCTCTTGCAAAGAATCCTTAATAGATGTGTACTTCCAACACATCCATAGTCCAGTAGAGACCTGGCATATGTTCTGTATAGTGTTAGCATTACACTTCCGTCGCCACCTCACTTCCATAGTCCAGTAGAGACCTGGTATATGTTCTGTATAGTGTTAGCATTACACTTCTGTCACCACCTCACTTCCTCTTGCAAAGAATCCTTAATAGATGTGTACTTCCAACACATCCATAGTCCAGTAGAGACCTGGCATATGTTCTGTATAGTGTTAGCATTACACTTCTGTCACCACCTCACTTCCTCTTGCAAAGAATCCTTAATAGATGTTTACTTCCAACACATCCATAGTCCAGGAGAGACCTGGTATATGTTCTGTATAGTGTTAACATTACACTTCTGTCGCCACCTCTCTTCCTCTTGCAAAGAATCCTTAATAGATGTGTACTTCCAACACATCCATAGTCCAGTAGAGACCTGGTATATGTTCTGTATAGTGTTAGCATTACACTTCTGTCACCACCTCACTTCCTCTTGCAAAGAATCCTTAATAGATGTTTACTTCCAACACATCCATAGTCCAGTAGAGACCTGGTATATGTTCTGTATAGTGTTAGCATTACACTTCTGTCGCCACCTCTCTTCCTCTTGCAAAGAATCCTTAATAGATGTTTACTTCCAACACATACATAGTCCAGTAGAGACCTGGTATATGTTCTGTATAGTGTTAGCATTACACTTCTGTCACCACCTCACTTCCTCTTGCAAAGAATCCTTAATAGATGTTTACTTCCAACACATCCATAGTCCAGTAGAGACCTGGTATATGTTCTGTATAGTGTTAGCATTACACTTCTGTCGCCACCCCACTTCCATAGTCCAGTAGAGACCTGGTATATGTTCTGTATAGTGTTAGCATTACACTTCCGTCGCCACCTCACTTCCATAGTCCAGTAGAGACCTGGTATATGTTCTGTATAGTGTTAGCATTACACTTCTGTCGCCACCTCACATCCATAGTCCAGTAGAGACCTGGTATATGTTCTGTATAGTGTTAGCATTACACTTCTGTCGCCACCTCACTTCCTCTTGCAAAGAATCCTTAATAGATGTTTACTTCCAACACATACATAGTCCAGTAGAGACCTGGTATATGTTCTGTATAGTGTTAGCATTACACTTCTGTCGCCACCTCACTTCCTCTTGCAAAGAATCCTTAATAGATGTTTACTTCCAACACATCCATAGTCCAGTAGAGACCTGGTATATGTTCTGTATAGTGTTAGCATTACACTTCTGTCACCACCTCACTTCCTCTTGCAAAGAATCCTTAATAGATGTTTACTTCCAACACATCCATAGTCCAGTAGAGACCTGGTATATGTTCTGTATTGTGTTAGCATTACACTTCTGTCGCCACCTCACTTCCTCTTGCAAAGAATCCTTAATAGATGTTTACTTCCAACACATCCATAGTCCAGTAGAGACCTGGTATATGTTCTGTATAGTGTTAGCATTACACTTCCGTCGCCACCTCACTTCCTCTTGCAAAGAATCCTTAATAGATGTTTACTTCCAACACATACATAGTCCAGTAGAGACCTGGTATATGTTCTGTATAGTGTTAGCATTACACTTCTGTCACCACCTCACTTCCTCTTGCAAAGAATCCTTAATAGATGTTTACTTCCAACACATCCATAGTCCAGTAGAGACCTGGTATATGTTCTGTATAGTGTTAGCATTACACTTCTGTCACCACCTCACTTCCTCTTGCAAAGAATCCTTAATAGATGTTTACTTCCAACACATCCATAGTCCAGTAGAGACCTGGTATATGTTCTGTATAGTGTTAGCATTACACTTCTGTCGCCACCTCACTTCCTCTTGCAAAGAATCCTTAATAGATGTTTACTTCCAACACATCCATAGTCCAGTAGAGACCTGGTATATGTTCTGTATAGTGTTAGCATTACACTTCCGTCGCCACCTCACTTCCTCTTGCAAAGAATCCTTAATAGATGTTTACTTCCAACACATACATAGTCCAGTAGAGACCTGGTATATGTTCTGTATAGTGTTAGCATTACACTTCCGTCGCCACCTCACTTCCATAGTCCAGTAGAGACCTGGTATATGTTCTGTATAGTGTTAGCATTACACTTCTGTCGCCACCTCACTTCCATAGTCCAGTAGAGACCTGGTATATGTTCTGTATAGTGTTAGCATTACACTTCTGTCGCCACCTCACTTCCTCTTGCAAAGAATCCGTAATAGATGTTTACTTCCAACACATCCATAGTCCAGTAGAGACCTGGTATATGTTCTGTATAGTGTTAGCATTACACTTCTGTCGCCACCTCACTTCCATAGTCCAGTAGAGACCTGGTATATGTTCTGTATAGTGTTAGCATTACACTTCTGTCGCCACCTCACTTCCTCTTGCAAAGAATCCTAAATAGATGTTTACTTCCAACACTTCCATAGTCCAGTAGAGACCTGGTATATGTTCTGTATAGTGTTAGCATTACACTTCCGTCGCCACCTCACTTCCTCTTGCAAAGAATCCTTAATAGATGTTTACTTCCAACACATACATAGTCCAGTAGAGACCTGGTATATGTTCTGTATAGTGTTAGCATTACACTTCTGTCGCCACCTCACTTCCTCTTGCAAAGAATCCTTAATAGATGTTTACTTCCAACACATCCATAGTCCAGGAGAGACCTGGTATATGTTCTGTATAGTGTTAGCATTACACTTCCGTCGCCACCTCACTTCCTCTTGCAAAGAATCCTTAATAGATGTTTACTTCCAACACATACATAGTCCAGTAGAGACCTGGTATATGTTCTGTATAGTGTTAGCATTACACTTCCGTCGCCACCTCACTTCCATAGTCCAGTAGAGACCTGGTATATGTTCTGTATAGTGTTAGCATTACACTTCTGTCGCCACCTCACTTCCATAGTCCAGTAGAGACCTGGTATATGTTCTGTATAGTGTTAGCATTACACTTCTGTCGCCACCTCACTTCCTCTTGCAAAGAATCCTAAATAGATGTTTACTTCCAACACTTCCATAGTCCAGTAGAGACCTGGTATATGTTCTGTATAGTGTTAGCATTACACTTCCGTCGCCACCTCACTTCCTCTTGCAAAGAATCCTTAATAGATGTTTACTTCCAACACATACATAGTCCAGTAGAGACCTGGTATATGTTCTGTATAGTGTTAGCATTACACTTCCGTCGCCACCTCACTTCCATAGTCCAGTAGAGACCTGGTATATGTTCTGTATAGTGTTAGCATTACACTTCTGTCGCCACCTCACTTCCTCTTGCAAAGAATCCTTAATAGATGTTTACTTCCAACACATCCATAGTCCAGTAGAGACCTGGTATATGTTCTGTATAGTGTTAGCATTACACTTCTGTCACCACCCCACTTCCATAGTCCAGTAGAGACCTGGCATATGTTCTGTATAGTGTTAGCATTACACTTCTGTCACCACCCCACTTCCTCTTGCAAAGAATCCTTAATAGATGTTTACTTCCAACACATCCATAGTCCAGTAGAGACCTGGTATATGTTCTGTATAGTGTTAGCATTACACTTCTGTCACCACCCCACTTCCATAGTCCAGTAGAGACCTGGCATATGTTCTGTATAGTGTTAGCATTACACTTCTGTCGCCACCTCACTTCCTATTGCAAAGAATCCTTAATAGATGTGTACTTCCAACTCATACATAGTCCAGTAGAGACCTGGTATATGTTCTGTATAGTGTTAACATTACACTTCTGTCGCCACCTCTCTTCCTCTTGCAAAGAATCCTTAATAGATGTGTACTTCCAACACATCCATAGTCCAGGAGAGACCTGGTATACGTTCTGTATAGTGTTAGCATTACACTTCTGTCGCCACCTCTCTTCCTCTTGCAAAGAATCCTTAATAGATGTTTACTTCCAACACATCCATAGTCCAGTAGAGACCTGGTATATGTTCTGTATAGTGTTAGCATTACACTTCTGTCGCCACCTCACTTCCTATTGCAAAGAATCCTTAATAGATGTGTACTTCCAACACATCCATAGTCCAGGAGAGACCTGGTATATGTTCTGTATAGTGTTAGCATTACACTTCTGTCGCCACCTCTCTTCCTTTTGCAAAGAATCCTTAATAGATGTGTACTTCCAACACATCCATAGTCCAGGAGAAACCTGGTATATGTTCTGTATAGTGTTAGCATTACACTTCTGTCGCCACCTCACATCCATAGTCCAGTAGAGACCTGGTATATGTTCTGTATAGTGTTAGCATTACACTTCTGTCGCCACCTCACTTCCTCTTGCAAAGAATCCTTAATAGATGTTTACTTCCAACACATCCATAGTCCAGTAGAGACCTGGTATATGTTCTGTATAGTGTTAGCATTACACTTCTGTCGCCACCTCACTTCCTCTTGCAAAGAATCCTTAATAGATGTTTACTTCCAACACATCCAAAGTCCAGTAGAGACCTGGTATATGTTCTGTATAGTGTTAGCATTACACTTCTGTCACCACCCCACTTCCATAGTCCAGTAGAGACCTGGTATATGTTCTGTATAGTGTTAGCATTACACTTCTGTCCCCACCTCACTTCCTCTTGCAAAGAATCATCAAGAAATATAGAGAACTTTTATATCGCTACAGGACTTTTAAGATTGGGTTGTTAACTTGTGATAAAAAATCAGTCCTAAACATTTATTGTTATTACGAAAACTAAGAAGTGTATTGTGCAACAACATTTACTTTACTAATCTAAATGATACCACTTTCAGAAAAAACATTAAGATAATTTTTAGTCCGAGTTTTATTTATAACTTTCACTTATCCATCTGTCAGAGAAATATTGCTATAAGTTTTATTAGAACGTAAACGAGTCTCTAGAACCGTTATGCATTCTTTAAGCTAAAAGTGATGGTTACATGGGCGTATATAGGAGGGTGGTGGCTGAGGGGGCTACAGCCTCTCTTGAAATTGGTAAAAATATGTCATAAAAGCCTTACAAATAAATAATATAAGATCACTTAGTCAAGAAAAAAAAATTTTTGTTTTTGTTTTGGGGTTCGTTGCGTTGTAGTTGGCTAACTATTCCTAGTTCTAGATTGTTAGTATTCCATACCCCCCAAATACTCTCAGCCCCCCCCTCCGAGATTCTCCCAATCCCCTCCCGAAATTATTTTCTATATACCCTCATGGATTGTTAATAGAGGAGATAGGTTCATATATTAGTAATCGTCAAAGGATATCTTGTTTTTATTTTTATTGCGACGATAATAAACTCTAAATGAGTAATTCAAAGCATTTTAAGGTCTTGAAGTGGTTGGAAGCGGCCAACTGTGTAGCCTACTTTACCGAAAGCTAACAAACACTCCATCTCTCTCTCTCTCTCTGTCTCTCTCTCTCTCTCTCTCTCTCTCTTTTCTGGGATGGTTTTGCTCGCGACCTAAATGACTAGAAAGCTTGCTTCGACATTAGCAGATTTCAGGAGAGAGTGAGCCTGGTAGTGAATCATAAAATCCTTGACTTTCACAGCATTTGCTCCATTCTTGTTGCTAGTTTGTTATTCTACTACACCAAGAGTTAGCTGACCAGCCTTGCATTATGCTTTCTTAAGGCGCCCTTTCTATATCATAGTCGGAAGGATTTCTAGATCATTCCTGAAATATGCTAGTTTGTTATTCTACTACACCAAGAGTTAGCTGACCAGCCTTGCATTATGCTTTCTTAAGGCGCCCTTTCTATATCATAGTCGGAAGGATTTCTAGATCATTCCTGAAATATGCTAGTTTGTTATTCTACTACACCAAGAGTTAGCTGACCAGCCTAGCATTATGCTTTCTTAAGGCGCCCTTTCTATATCATAGTCGGAAGGATTTCTAGATCATTCCTGAAATATGCTAGTTTGTTATTCTACTACACCAAGAGTTAGCTGACCAGCCTTGCATTATGCTTTCTTAAGGCGCCCTTTCTATATCATAGTCGGAAGGATTTCTAGATCATTCCTGAAATATGCTAGTTTGTTATTCTACTACACCAAGAGTTAGCTGACCAGCCTAGCATTATGCTTTCTTAAGGCGCCCTTTCTATATCATAGTCGGAAGGATTTCTAGATCATTCCTGAAATATGCTAGTTTGTTATTCTACTACACCAAGAGTTAGCTGACCAGCCTTGCATTATGCTTTCTTAAGGCGCCCTTTCTATATCGTAGTCGGAAGGATTTCTAGATCATTCCTAAAATATGCTAGTTTGTAATCCCATTCTAAAAGTGCTCCTTTTCATAACAGAAACAGGGAACTGTTTGCAAAAAAGTAGGCCTCATATTCTTTATATATTTATTTATTACACAATTCTACTCTGTAAAAATGTATATTTAATGATGCTGAAGACTAGTAGAAAGAATATTCAACAAGATAAATGTAAACTAAACGTGAAAGTAGCACAAGTAAAGGTTTCCTTTACAACTCACTATAAAATAAAACAAATAACAGCAAAAGTAAATGAATCCGCTATCATAGCCTTATCACTAGGCGGTTTCCGCTCCTTTCTTTTATGCGCTATTCATTATGCTTTAATATGTAGTCCCATTTATATTTTATTATTGAAAGATGGCTTTTTAGATTGTCGGAATGTGTATTTACATGTAAATAATTCAGATTGAATAAGGTAATTATTACTTAGAGGGTCGTTTGCAGTTCATTTAGCTTTGCTTCTGGAAGGGGATGACGCTCTCAAGTTCGCGCAGGCGCAATTCAACTATTCCTTCTCCCTGAACGGCTTGCAAGTCGTTCATGTCATAATGACGTACATGCGACTTGATTCATCGTTTGTACACTTTTACAAAAATGGATATAGGCAACTATGTTTTATTCAGTAATTGGTGAGTTATTTTGATATTTCCGTTTCTAAGCCAGTCCAACTTTTTTCCTCTGATTTACCTGTGATTGCTCTTCCTGTCTATATTAGTAGCATATTGTAGTATTTGTCTTTCTCATGTTTATCCATTTGTAAAAAACAAAACAACCCCGCCCGATACATCGTAACAAGTAATAAATCCGATATAAGACTATCCTTGACAATATCCTATACCTGTTGATGGAAGAAGAAGAGCCTTTAACGGTGGGTCAGGTAGGTAGAGCTGTCATATATACCTACCTTATCAGTGAACCTCCTCTACCAACCACCTGTTATCAAATACTCTCTCTTATCACTCCCACTAGGAGATCTCTCACTTCCTTATGGGGCAATACACTCACTCATGGGCGAGGGCAACACTTAACCACAACCATATGGGGCAATACTTCCGTCTCACTTATAGCCATTTCCAAAACTCGGTGGAAACCGTGTTATGTGTTTTGTGTTGTGAATGTGTTTTAACATCCCGTTTAAATTACTCACAACAAATGTGAAACATTAAGAGTAACATTGTAACAAATTTCATTTCCGTCCAAGTTAAGAATGACACGACTCATCAAGAACTGTACGAACCTCCACGTAAACAGTGGCTTTATCATGTGTAATCGTCGACTCGGGACAGATTTAGAATTTATAAACTCTTATTGGAACGGAGAGTTGACATTGTACTCCGGAGGAAACAATTTATATCACTCTTGTTAAAGAATTATCAAGAGAAGGAAAATAAATGTGTTTAATTTTAATACTTAAATTCAATATAGTACATATTTCTTACTTTTATTTATATGTTTTCAATAAATTTAATTTAATACGTATTTATTTGCTGCTCGCGACAATTTGATATACATACATATATATATATATATATATATATATATATATATATATATATATATATATATATATATGAAGACTAACGCCTCCTGAGTGAATACAAATATTCGAGCGAAGGAAGCCCCCTCCTAGAGGACTCTATTCCAGCGGAGATGAACTAGCTCCTCTGATCCTTCAAGAACTAGTTCATCACCGATATAAAAAGAACTATTCGAGAAAGTGAACAGTTCTCGGGTTAGGAGACCAGAACAACTACAAGGGATGACAAGAAACTTTTACGATAGGCAATTAACTTTTTTCCTCTATTTTATTCCTTCGATATTATAATTTTTAAGACCCTCTTCATACAACGAGCTAAAGATTTTTTTTTAAGCTTCTTTTCTTTTTCTTTTTATTGTAATATTTGAAGTCACATTAAAACATTACAAGGGTGTTAATGTTATTTTTTGACATCCTTATCCAAAATATTATGCTAAGTCACAAGTTCTGTAGGTACAATTATTTTATCCTTATTAGAGTCTTACCTATGCATAATTAGAAGTATGTTCAAAACCTGTCTTGTTAATGCCTTCATGTATCAGTGTTTTCTCTACAATCTGATAAAATGTTATCTTTCTCACAATGTTTTTACACTTTTTCAACTTTTTACTACGTTTTTATGTGTTCTGTGTTAAAGACCACAAATAATAAGATTTTTTGGGTAAAATAATATTTGGTTGTATTTCAACTAATTTCTAACGAGACTGCTTCACAAAAAAAATTAATAAAAAAAAAATAGACCAAGATTCTTTTGTAACTAATTACTCCTCAGATTCATCATGACTCGATGAATCTGTGAAGTTCACTATTGTAGTTTCAGTTATAGAGGTGATGAGTTAGTACAGTTCTACTTATAGAGCTGGAAGTCCTAGAAATATCATGTCAGGACGAGTAGTTTCAGTTCGACTTACAGTAGAACGCCGAGTATTGGGATTAGTTGGGACTGGGGGGGGGGGGGTTATTCAGGCACGGTTTAGATCTAACGATTCGCGACTACAGATTCTCTTCAACTTAAGTCTCGGACTTGTATATGTGTATGCATGTGTCGGTTTAGATGTAACGATTCGCGACTACAGATTCTCTTCAACTTAAGTCTCGGACTTGTATATGTGTATGTATGTGTCGGTTTAGATGTAACGATTCGCGACTACAGATTCTCTTCAACTTAAGTCTCGGACTTGTATATGTGTATGTATGAGTCGGTTTAGATGTAACGATTCGCGACTACAGATTCTCTTCAACTTAAGTCTCGGACTTGTATATGTGTATGTATGTGTCGGTTTTTTTATCTGGATTGTAGTTTAAATTTCGGGCAATGGTAACCTTGTAGTTTTTTGCCCTAAAAACACAAACAAACAAACAACAAGTTTAAATTTCAAGGCAAACTATAAATATGCAATGATTTCCGCTGCTATTCGTTAAGAGATAACATCGGGGATTGAGAATGTGATATGAACCTTACCTAACTGGTATGGGTTATCATAGATAATGATGTTGGGTGGATTTCCGCTGCTATTCGTTAAGATATAACATCGGGGATTGAGAATGTGATATGAACCTTACCTAACTGGTATGGGTAATCATAGATAATGATGTTGGGTGGATTTCCGCTGATATTCGTTAAGAGATAACATCGGGGATTGAGAATGTGATATGAACCTTACCTAACTGGTATGGGTTATCATAGATAATGATGTTGGGTGGATTTCCGCTGCTATTCGTTAAGAGATAACATCGGGGATTGAGAATGTGATATGAACCTTACCTAACTGGTATGGGTTATCATAGATAATGATGTTGGGTGGGTTTCCGCTGCTATTCGTTAAGAGATAACATCGGGGATTGAGAATGTGATATGAACCTTACCTAACTGGTATGGGTTATCATAGATAATGAGGTTGGGTGGATTTCCGCTGCTATTCGTTAAGAGATAACATCGGGGATTGAGAATGTGATATGAACCTTACCTAACTGGTATGGGTTATCATAGATAATGATGTTGGGTGGATTTCCGCTGCTATTCGTTAAGAGATAACATCGGGGATTGAGAATGTGATATGAACCTTACCTAACTGGTATGGGTTATCATAGATAATGATGTTGGGTGGATTTCCGCTGATATTCGTTAAGAGATAACATCGGGGATTGAGAATGTGATATGAACCTTACCTAACTGGTATGGGTTATCATAGATAATGATGTTGGGTGGATTTCCGCTGCTATTCGTTAAGAGATAACATCGGGGATTGAGAATGTGATATGAACCTTACCTAACTGGTATGGGTTATCATAGATAATGATGTTGGGTGGATTTCCGCTGATATTCGTTAAGAGATAACATCGGGGATTGAGAATGTGATATGAACCTTACCTAACTGGTATGGGTTATCATAGATAATGATGTTGGGTGGATTTCCGCTGCTATTCGTTAAGAGATAACATCGGGGATTGAGAATGTGATATGAACCTTACCTAACTGGTATGGGTTATCATAGATAATGATGTTGGGTGGATTTCCGCTGCTATTCGTTAAGAGATAACATCGGGGATTGAGAATGTGATATGAACCTTACCTAACTGGTATGGGTTATCATAGATAATGATGTTGGGTGGATTTCCGCTGATATTCGTTAAGAGATAACATCGGGGATTGAGAATGTGATATGAACCTTACCTAACTGGTATGGGTTATCATAGATAATGATGTTGGGTGGATTTCCGCTGCTATTCGTTAAGAGATAACATCGGGGATTGAGAATGTGATATGAACCTTACCTAACTGGTATGGGTTATCATAGATAATGATGTTGGGTGGATTTCCGCTGATATTCGTTAAGAGATAACATCGGGGATTGAGAATGTGATATGAACCTTACCTAACTGGTATGGGTTATCATAGATAATAATGTTGGGTGGATTTCCGCTACTATTCGTTGAGAGATAACATCGGGGATTGAGAATGTGATATGAACCTTACCTAACTGGTATGGGTTATCATAGATAATGATGTTGGGTGGATTTCCGCTGCTATTCGTTAAGAGATAACATCGGGGATTGAGAATGTGATATGAACCTTACCTAACTGGTATGGGTTATCATAGATAATGATGTTGGGTGGATTTCCGCTGATATTCGTTAAGAGATAACATCGGGGATTGAGAATGTGATATGAACCTTACCTAACTGGTATGGGTTATCATAGATAATGATGTTGGGTGGATTTCCGCTGCTATTCGTTAAGAGATAACATCGGGGATTGAGAATGTGATATGAACCTTACCTAACTGGTATGGGTTAACATAGATAATGATGTTGGGTGGATTTCCGCTGCTATTCGTTAAGAGATAACATCGGGGATTGAGAATGTAATATGAACCTTACCTAACTGGTATGGGTTATCATAGATAATGATGTTGGGTGGATTTCCGCTGCTATTCGTTAAGAGATAACATCGGGGATTGAGAATGTGATATGAACCTTACCTAACTGGTATGGGTTATCATAGATAATGATGTTGGGTGGATTTCCGCTGATATTCGTTAAGAGATAACATCGGGGATTGAGAATGTGATATGAACCTTACCTAACTGGTATGGGTTATCATAGATAATGATGTTGGGTGGATTTCCGCTACTATTCGTTGAGAGATAACATCGGGGATTGAGAATGTGATATGAACCTTACCTAACTGGTATGGGTTATCATAGATAATGATGTTGGGTGGATTTCCGCTGATATTCGTTAAGAGATAACATCGGGGATTGAGAATGTGATATGAACCTTACCTAACTGGTATGGGTTATCATAGATAATGATGTTGGGTGGATTTCCACTGCTATTCGTTAAGAGATAACATCGGGGATTGAGAATGTGATATGGACCTTACCTAACTGGTATGGGTTATCATAGATAATGATGTTGGGTGGATTTCCGCTGCTATTAGTTAAGAGATAACATCGGGGATTGAGAATGTGATATGAACCTTACCTAACTGGTATGGGTTAACATAGATAATGATGTTGGGTGGATTTCCGCTGCTATTCGTTAAGAGATAACATCGGGGATTGAGAATGTGATATGAACCTTACCTAACTGGTATGGGTTATCATAGATAATGATGTTGGGTGGATTTCCGCTGCTATTCGTTAAGAGATAACATCGGGGATTGAGAATGTGATATGAACCTTACCTAACTGGTATGGGTTATCATAGATAATGATGTTGGGTGGATTTCCGCTGCTATTCGTTAAGAGATAACATCGGGGATTGAGAATGTGATATGAACCTTACCTAACTGGTATGGGTTATCATAGATAATGATGTTGGGTGGATTTCCGCTGCTATTCGTTAAGAGATAACATCGGGGATTGAGAATGTGATATGAACCTTACCTAACTGGTATGGGTTATCATAGATAATGATGTTGGGTGGATTTCCGCTGCTATTCGTTAAGAGATAACATCGGGGATTGAGAATGTGATATGAACCTTACCTAACTGGTATGGGTTATCATAGATAATGATGTTGGGTGGATTTCCACTGCTATTCGTTAAGAGATAACATCGGGGATTGAGAATGTGATATGAACCTTACCTAACTGGTATGGGTTATCATAGATAATGATGTTGGGTGGGTTTCCGCTGATATTCGTTAAGAGATAACATCGGGGATTGAGAATGTGATATGAACCTTACCTAACTGGTATGGGTTTTCATAGATAATGATGTTGGGTGGATTTCCGCTACTATTCGTTAAGAGATAACATCGGGGATTGAGAATGTGATATGAACCTCACCTAACTGGTATGGGTTATCATAGATAATGATGTTGGGTGGATTTCCGCTGATATTCGTTAAGAGATAACATCGGGGATTGAGAATGTGATATGAACCTTACCTAACTGGTATGGGTTATCATAGATAATGATGTTGGGTGGATTTCCGCTGCTATTCGTTAAGAGATAACATCGGGGATTGAGAATGTGATATGAACCTTACCTAACTGGTATGGGTTATCATAGATAATGATGTTGGGTGGATTTCCGCTGCTATTCGTTAAGAGATAACATCGGGGATTGAGAATGTGATATGAACCTTACCTAACTGGTATGGGTTATCATAGATAATGATGTTGGGTGGATTTCCGCTGATATTCGTTAAGAGATAACATCGGGGATTGAGAATGTGATATGAACCTTACCTAACTGGTATGGGTTTTCATAGATAATGATGTTGGGTGGATTTCCGCTGATATTCGTTAAGAGATAACATCGGGGATTGAGAATGTGATATGAACCTTACCTAACTGGTATGGGTTATCATAGATAATGATGTTGGGTGGATTTCCGCTACTATTCGTTAAGAGATAACATCGGGGATTGAGAATGTGATATGAACCTTACCTAACTGGTATGGGTTATCATAGATAATGATGTTGGGTGGGTTTCCGCTGATATTCGTTAAGAGATAACATCGGGGATTGAGAATGTGATATGAACCTTACCTAACTGGTATGGGTTATCATAGATAATGATGTTGGGTGGATTTCCGCTACTATTCGTTAAGAGATAACATCGGGGATTGAGAATGTGATATGAACCTTACCTAACTGGTATGGGTTATCATAGATAATGATGTTGGGTGGATTTCCGCTGATATTCGTTAAGAGATAACATCGGGGATTGAGAATGTGATATGAACCTTACCTAACTGGTATGGGTTATCATAGATAATGATGCTGGGTGGATTTCCGCTGCTATTCGTTAAGAGATAACATCGGGGATTGAGAATGTGATATGAACCTTACCTAACTGGTATGGGTTATCATAGATAATGATGTTGGGTGGATTTCCGCTGCTATTCGTTAAGAGATAACATCGGGGATTGAGAATGTGATATGAACCTTACCTAACTGGTATGGGTTATCATAGATAATGATGTTGGGTGGATTTCCGCTGCTATTCGTTAAGAGATAACATCGGGGATTGAGAATGTGATATGAACCTTACCTAACTGGTATGGGTTATCATAGATAATGATGTTGGGTGGATTTCCGCTGATATTCGTTAAGAGATAACATCGGGGATTGAGAATGTGATATGAACCTTACCTAACTGGTATGGGTTTTCATAGATAATGATGTTGGGTGGATTTCCGCTGATATTCGTTAAGAGATAACATCGGGGATTGAGAATGTGATATGAACCTTACCTAACTGGTATGGGTTATCATAGATAATGATGTTGGGTGGATTTCCGCTACTATTCGTTAAGAGATAACATCGGGGATTGAGAATGTGATATGAACCTTACCTAACTGGTATGGGTTATCATAGATAATGATGTTGGGTGGATTTCCGCTGATATTCGTTAAGAGATAACATCGGGGATTGAGAATGTGATATGAACCTTACCTAACTGGTATGGGTTATCATAGATAATGATGCTGGGTGGATTTCCGCTGCTATTCGTTAAGAGATAACATCGGGGATTGAGAATGTGATATGAACCTTACCTAACTGGTATGGGTTATCATAGATAATGATGTTGGGTGGATTTCCGCTGCTATTCGTTAAGAGATAACATCGGGGATTGAGAATGTGATATGAACCTTACCTAACTTGTATGGGTTATCATAGATAATGATGTTGGGTGGATTTCCGCTACTATTCGTTAAGAGATAACATCGGGGATTGAGAATGTGATATGAACCTTACCTAACTGGTATGGGTTATCATAGATAATGATGTTGGGTGGATTTCCGCTGCTATTCGTTAAGAGATAACATCGGGGATTGAGAATGTGATATGAACCTTACCTAACTGGTATGGGTTATCATAGATAATGATGCTGGGTGGATTTCCACTGCTATTCGTTAAGAGATAACATCGGGGATTGAGAATGTAATATGAACCTTACCTAACTGGTATGGGTTATCATAGATAATGATGTTGGGTGGATTTCCGCTGCTATTCGTTAAGAGATAACATCGGGGATTGAGAATGTGATATGAACCTTACCTAACTGGTATGGGTTATCATAGATAATGATGTTGGGTGGATTTCCGCTGATATTCGTTTAGAGATAACATCGGGGATTGAAAGAAAATACATAAAATAGTAAAGTAATATATATTATTGAAGCGAATGGAATGCTCTACAACCCTATAACCGTTATTTATTTTTTGGGTTCATCGTTGAAGAGATATCAGGTCGAGAATAGAAAAAAGTGTGTTTTTCCCAAAATGACAGACATTCAAGAGCGGATATTTCGAAAACTAAAGATATTTTGAAAAACTTTATTGAATAGAACTTGGAGGAAATTTAATCAACTTTCATTTGTTATAGAATGGTCATGTCGCTAGGAAGCAGGGTTTCCGAGATATAAGTGAAACCCCGAATAATTGGACTTTCTAAACCCACCTCCCCCCGGTACAGAGGCTATGGGCGAGGACTTTTGATATGTTCACCTCCTATCAAACCCCAACAAAGTTACGAAGTCGAAAATTTTGTTCCAAAAATTTCCATCTATAACTGTTCGTTGCCCGGACAAAGTCAAGTAGATCGGTATTTCTCTCTCCTGCTTCTGTAGATACAGTAGCCTGCAGTACTGACAAGAAGCTAACAAGAAAGGCCTGTTTTGTACTGCGAGGTGACTGACCGCGACTAGTCTCCTAGCTAGTACTAGGACGAAGCGTGGAGAAGATAGTACACAGTGTGCGAATACACATCTACACAGCTAGCAGTTAGGGACTTCAACAAGTCAATACTTACTCTGTACCTAACTGCTAAGGTTTATCATAGATAGTGATGTTGGGAAGTCAAGTAGATCGGTATTTCTCTCTCCTGCTTCTGTAGATACAGTAGCCTGCAGTACTGGTATGAAGCTAACAAGAAAGGCCTGTATTGTACTGCGAGGTGACTGACCGCGACTAGTCTCCTAGCTAGTACTAGGATGAAGCGTGGAGAAGATAGTACACAGTGTACGAGTACACAGCTTGCAGTTAGGGACTTCAACAAGTCAATACTTACTCTGTAGACGCAAAGAATAGTTACAAAAACAGTAATTGTTATACTGATGTATACGGAATAGACGTATCTTGTGTGTTTCTAGAAAAAAACTAACTTAAACGTCAAAATATGGAAAAGGTGGTGTGAAAAACAACACTAAAATACCCAGCACACATTTTAATAATCATTAATAGAGGTAAGAAATCATTTCGATAAGTAATTGTTACATTTGTGGAAAAAAAGGTCATTTCCCTCATAAAATGCCATCTTCGGTTTTCGAGGTACTAGGTTCTTGATGACAAAGGCTGTTCTTCATCCGTTAGACTTGATGTTACGACAATGCTCTTTAGGATATGAATTACCTAGAACAATATTATCTTTAATGTAAGACATAATTGGCGTGTATAGGAAGAGCCGTACCTGAGATTTTGGCGTTGAAAGCCGCCAAACAGCGAAATAATCTAGAAAAGTAAAGATGGAATGGTTGGGATTCGGCTAAATAAACCTTAATATAATTTTGTTTTAAAAAATCATATTGAGGTTTATTTAGCCGAATCCCAACCATTCCATCTTTTCTTATCACCTCGACGGCTAACTATCTAATCATCATGAAATAATCTAGAGTTTGAAAACTTTAAGCACTTCCCGGCACGTGTTAACAGCCATCTATCGGCCTTAAACTTCGGCCATCTGGAAAGGGTGGTAATTTTGAGGCGGTCCCGTATATGAAATTCTGGCGTCGATTTTTAGCGACAACTCAAATATACAATAAATTGTTTTTCTTATTTTTCTTAACCTGTTTTATTTTCAAATACATTATCCAACAATAAGCAATTAAAAAATAACAAGGAATAAAAAACAGACAAAAAGAACAGTTCGAAGAAGCGAAATCAATTACTTTAAAGTTTTATGCTCTTATTTCTCCGATTGACATCGCCTAATCAAAACTTTCATTAGAACCTTTTTTGTAGAGCATTTAATAAGCTTTCTAATGGTATTCTTCCGTTTACCAAGATTCTCAACCTTTTTCGAGATATTAAGGAAAGTAAACAAAGTTACTAAAACTTTTTATGTCTGTTAATAAAATATTTTATTCTAACCCTTCCTTAACTCCAAACGTAACCAAAATTTCAACATATTAGTTTTGATGAAAGTAGAACATGCAGAAAATGTTTCAACTGAATCCCATGATTCTAAGTACCCAAACCAAAAACGGTATTCAAAAAATATTTTTCCAATTTTCTCGAAAACGGTTAAAGCTATCGCCTTGAAAATGGTTTCATTCGTTTTCCTAGCCCAGGAGTCATATAAAACGAGAGCTTATGAACTCAAAAACGTAAGCGTTACGATTTTTTTTGCGCGAATTTCGCCCCAAACGCCATCTTCCAGTAGGCGGATTTTGCTGGTTAACGAACTTGACCTTTCAAATTGGACGAAGGATTTTTGTACCAAATTTCATCAAAATCGGACCATTCGTCTTCTATCTAGAGAATGAACAGACAAATATACATATATATATATATATATATATACAAATTTGAACCACCGTTATTTTCGGTCTCTAGGGGTTCTGAAACGCGAAATTTTCTAGTCGGCACTTCCGGATTGTTTCATTGTATCAACCTTATAAGCGGGGTTCCTCCCTATGGGGGAGGGAGGAACCGCGCTAAAAAGGGAAGAGAAGAAAAAATTAAGAAAATATTGTAAATACGAAAAAGAATTGAGCTATATTGGGATTAGAAGAACATTAAAACAAACAACAAAGTATAATCAATTCATTTTTCGCTTCATTTCTTCTTCTTTTGCTACTTCATATTTCATTGAGTTAAAAGGTCAAATTTTTAGATAAATCTGTGTTTCTAAAGTTTTGTGAGCCTTCTTCAGCTATAAAATACTGGGATATCTATGTCATTGTTTACTTGGGTCCTTTGGTAATTCTTTTATTTCATCTTCAGTGTTTTATGTATAAATCTCTGTATACTTTGTTCACTAAATCCACATGAAGAAGGTGTTTATAACTTGTTTTAATCATTTCAAAATGTTGTTTAATATTTTGATTATTCTTTATTGAAATTGTGAAAAATTAATTTTTATCTGAAGAGGGCTGCTAAAGAGCTTTGAAATGTAATATATTGTTTTCTATTTATTCTCATGCTGAAATCGGTAGAGAGGTTGAACTGTTTTGGGATTGTGTATTGTGTATTCGTTGTCTATGATAAACCTTAAAGGCATGTTTTGGGATTGTGTATTGTGTATTCGTTGTCTATGATAAACCTTAAAGGCATGTTGTTTTAGGATTGTGTATTGTGTATTCGTTGTCTATGATAAACCTTAAAGGCATGTTTTGGGATTGTGTATTGTGTATTCGTTGTCTATGATAAACCTTAAAGGCATGTTGTTTTAGGATTGTGTATTGTGTATTCGTTGTCTATGATAAACCTTAAAGGCATGTTGTTTTAGGATTGTGTATTGTGTATTCGTTGTCTATGATAAACCTTAAAGGCATGTTTTGGGATTGTGTATTGTGTATTCGTTGTCTATGATAAACCTTAAAGGCATGCTGTATTTCTAAATGTTTTAGTTTTTTTTTTGTTTTTTTTTTTTGTCCTACATTCTTCAATTCTACACAACCATTTCAATAATGTTAGTGGTTTGGTATTTCTAAGAGTATTTACCCATAACTATCCATGAGATATTAAGAGTGAACTCTCCCTACCCAGTCACATGTTGTTCCCAGCAAACCTTGCCCCGGGTTTATGAGGGTTGAACAACAAGGGCAGGTATAACCCCCATTAAAGAAAGGGCATTTTTACGATAGACCATCTGCAGAAATAACGGAACCTAGGAATCTTTTAGTATTCTTATCCTAAAGAAGACACAATACACCAACCTTTTAGCACATTCCAAGGGAATGGAGTTCAGAACTTTTAGCACATTTTTTCAAAACTCATTATTTCTTATCAGCTATAAAAATTGATCCTCGTTAAACATTATATATATACCTATATTCTTACATAAACATACGTTTTCTCTAAAAAACCTGGCAAACAAATACAATTTTTTATTGAATAAGAAAGGATTTCTCAAAAATTGTTCAAGATAATTAAATTCTATTTCTGTCATCATAAAGTAGACAAACTTTTCTTTAAGATACCAGTTCCTAGATTCACTACATCCATTGATAGAAGATACTTTCTGGACGTCCAATGAAGCACATCTTTTTTTCTCGATAATATCAGGTGTTTTCTACGATTTTTTCCTCAGTCCCCTAACGGACTACAGATTCACATCTTAGAGGAAAACGTCTACATTTAATAAACATTAAATCCATGCAAATAAAGTGGAAGTTTATAGAGGGATGGGTTGTTGCATTAAATCCATGCAAATAAAGTGGAGGTTTATAGAGGGATGGGTTGTTGCATTAAATCCATGCAAATAAAGTGGAGGTTTATAGAGGGATGGGTTGTTGCATTAAATCCATGCAAATAAAGTGGAGGTTTATAGAGGGATGGGTTGTTGCATTAAATCCATGCAAATAAAGTGGAAGTTTATTGAGGTATAGGTTCAACGCTCTACCTTTTGCAACAACCCATCCCTCTATAAACCTCCACTTTATTTTCATGGATTTAATGCAACAACCCATCCCTGTATAAACCTCCACTTTATTTTCATGGATTTAATGCAACAACCCATCCCTGTATAAACCTCCACTTTATTTTCATGGATTTAATGCAACAACCCATCCCTCTATAAACCTCCACTTTATTTGCATGGATTTAATGCAACAACCCATCCCTCTATAAACCTCCACTTTATTTGCATGGATTTAATGCAACAACCCATCCCTCTATAAACCTCCACTTTATTTTCATGGATTTAATGCAACAACCCATCCCTCTATAAACCTCCACTTTATTTGCATGGATTTAATGCAACAACCCATCCCTCTATAAACCTCCACTTTATTTGCATGGATTTAATGCAACAACCCATCCCTCTATAAACCTCCACTTTATTTGCATGGATTTAATGCAACAACCCATCCCTCTATAAACCTCCACTTTATTTGCATGGATTTAATGCAACAACCCATCCCTCTATAAACCTCCACTTTATTTGCATGGATTTAATGCAACAACCCATCCCTCTATAAACCTCCACTTTATTTGCATGGATTTAATGCAACAACCCATCCCTCTATAAACCTCCACTTTATTTGCATGGATTTAATGCAACAACCCATCCCTCTATAAACCTCCACTTTATTTGCATGGATTTAATGCAACAACCCATCCCTCTATAAACCTCCACTTTATTTGCATGGATTTAATGCAACAACCCATCCCTCTATAAACCTCCACTTTATTTGCATGGATTTAATGCAACAACCCATCCCTCTATAAACCTCCACTTTATTTTCATGGATTTAATGCAACAACCCATCCCTCTATAAACCTCCACTTTATTTGCATGGATTTAATGCAACAACCCATCCCTCTATAAACCTCCACTTTATTTGCATGGATTTAATGCAACAACCCATCCCTCTATAAACCTCCACTTTATTTGCATGGATTTAATGCAACAACCCATCCCTCTATAAACCTCCACTTTATTTTCATGGATTTAATGCAACAACCCATCCCTCTATAAACCTCCACTTTATTTGCATGGATTTAATGCAACAACCCATCCCTCTATAAACCTCCACTTTATTTGCATGGATTTAATGCAACAACCCATCCCTGTATAAACCTCCACTTTATTTGCATGGATTTAATGCAACAACCCATCCCTCTATAAACCTCCACTTTATTTTCATGGATTTAATGCAACAACCCATCCCTCTATAAACCTCCACTTTATTTGCATGGATTTAATGCAACAACCCATCCCTGTATAAACCTCCACTTTATTTGCATGGATTTAATGCAACAACCCATCCCTCTATAAATCTCCACTTTATTTGCATAGATTTAATGCAACAACCCATCCCTCTATAAACCTCCACTTTATTTTCATGGATTTAATGCAACAACCCATCCCTCTATAAACCTCCACTTTATTTGCATGGATTTAATGCAACAACCCATCCCTGTATAAACCTCCACTTTATTTGCATGGATTTAATGCAACAACCCATCCCTCTATAAACCTCCACTTTATTTTCATGGATTTAATGCAACAACCCATCCCTGTATAAACCTCCACTTTATTTGCATGGATTTAATGCAACAACCCATCCCTCTATAAACCTCCACTTTATTTGCATGGATTTAATGCAACAACCCATCCCTCTATAAACCTCCACTTTATTTGCATGGATTTAATGCAACAACCCATCCCTGTATAAACCTCCACTTTATTTGCATGGATTTAATGCAACAACCCATCCCTCTATAAACCTCCACTTTATTTGCATGGATTTAATGCAACAACCCATCCCTCTATAAACCTCCACTTTATTTGCATGGATTTAATGCAACAACCCATCCCTCTATAAACCTCCACTTTATTTGCATGGATTTAATGCAACAACCCATCCCTCTATAAACCTCCACTTTATTTGCATGGATTTAATGCAACAACCCATCCCTCTATAAACCTCCACTTTATTTGCATGGATTTAATGCAACAACCCATCCCTCTATAAACCTCCACTTTATTTGCATAGATTTAATGCAACAACCCATCCCTCTATAAACCTCCACTTTATTTGCATAGATTTAATGCAACAACCCATCCCTCTATAAACCTCCACTTTATTTGCATGGATTTAATGCAACAACCCATCCCTCTATAAACCTCCACTTTATTTGCATGGATTTAATGCAACAACCCATCCCTCTATAAACCTCCACTTTATTTGCATGGATTTAATGCAACAACCCATCCCTGTATAAACCTCCACTTTATTTGCATGGATTTAATGCAACAACCCATCCCTCTATAAACCTCCACTTTATTTGCATGGATTTAATGCAACAACCCATCCCTCTATAAACCTCCACTTTATTTGCATGGATTTAATGCAACAACCCATCCCTGTATAAACCTCCACTTTATTTGCATGGATTTAATGCAACAACCCATCCCTCTATAAACCTCCACTTTATTTGCATGGATTTAATGCAACAACCCATCCCTCTATAAACCTCCACTTTATTTGCATGGATTTAATGCAACAACCCATCCCTCTATAAACCTCCACTTTATTTGCATGGATTTAATGCAACAACCCATCCCTCTCTAAACCTCCACTTTATTTGCATAGATTTTATGCAACAACCCATCCCTCTATAAACCTCCACTTTATTTGCATGGATTTAATGCAACAACCCATCCCTCTATAAACCTCCACTTTATTTGCATAGATTTAATGCAACAACCCATCCCTGTATAAACCTCCACTTTATTTGCATGGATTTAATGCAACAACCCATCCCTCTATAAACCTCCACTTTATTTGCATGGATTTAATGCAACAACCCATCCCTCTATAAACCTCCACTTTATTTGCATGGATTTAATGCAACAACCCATCCCTCTATAAACCTCCACTTTATTTGCATAGATTTAATGCAACAACCCATCCCTGTATAAACCTCCACTTTATTTGCATAGATTTAATGCAACAACCCATCCCTGTATAAACCTCCACTTTATTTGCATAGATTTAATGCAACAACCCATCCCTCTACAAACCTCCACTTTATTTGCATGGATTTAATGTTTACTAAATGTAGAAGATTTCCTATTGAATATTGAATCTAGTATTGATCCGTCAGGGGGCTGAGGAAGAAAATTCGCAAGGAACCATTCATCGTGAAAAACAGAAGTGTGTTATTAGACGTCTATAAAGTATCTTCTATCAATGGGTATAGTGAATCTAATTAGACGTCTATAAAGTATCTTCTATCAATGGGTATAGTGAATCTAATTAGACGTCTATAAAGTATCTTCTATCAATGGGTATAGTGAATCTAATTAGACGTCTATAAAGTATCTTCTATCAATGGGTATAGTGAATCTAATTAGACGTCTAGAAAGTATCTTCTATCAATAGGTATAGTGAATCTAATTGCAGTTTTCTTAAAGAAAATGTTCTCTATTTTTTGATATTTTAATTAGAATTTAATTATCTTGTACATGTTTTGAGCAATCCTTTCTTATTCAATAAAAAACGCGTGCACGTTAAAAAACAGAAAAGTGCGCATAATTGCTTTTTCCTTCGGAATCAGACCTTACATCAAATGAACTTTTTCGTTGGAAATTATGTCTGGAATCACCTCCTGGAGTTTGGCTACTTAGACTTGAATCACCCCGTATATTTAAAAATTAGTGTTCTATTTTTCCAACCCCCCAAAATGAATAAAACAAAACTTGAGAATCAGACCGTCATTTTTGAGTGCTGAGCGAAATAATGCATTCTTTTTTTTTTATAGATTCACAAAAAGTCATAATGATGCCACCTTAAATATTTGTCCCCCGATGGCAGTTCTCTTAGAATGTATACGCGGATTCTCACAAACACAGTAGTGTTTCTCGGAAACTCTGAGAGAATGGAAAAGTGCTTAAAAAAACCTCTTTTTGTCTGTAAAGCGACACTCAAGATCTTCCGTTAGAGTGAATCCCCAATATTCCAACATGTACTGTTACCCACAGTTCCAGGTTACCTCCTCACCCCTCCCCTGCATTTGGAGTGTAAACCTTCCACCATTATAGCCTCTCTTTGTGTAGACCCCTAGTCCTCGTCAGCATGTTTACCCCTGTACAAACAGCCAGCGGTGAGATGAAAGCATCCCCAGCTCCCTACCTGCCCACCCCTACCTATCTTCCGAACCATCTAGTCTGCAATGTTCCCCTTCTACCTGTCTAACCACTCTCCCATATTCTACTAAACCTCTTTAAGCCGATAAACACACTTTCTCCTTCGAGATTGCATCGTCTTGTCAAACCCTCATTCTGCAAAATCCTTTACCTGTATCTTACAGTTCCTATTCTTGCTTCTTATCTACCAATCCTCAAAACCACGATTCACAATCCATTATACTTTATTCCATTATGAATCTTTCTAAAAGAAAAAAAGTCCGCCAAAAAAAACTGCCTAACCTTAGCGGGCTATCGAATAGACCAATAATATATATATATTTTCATGCCCCAAAGCAGAACTACGGGCGACAGTGCGACATTGTTGCAGAAAGTCGACAAGGGCTACAGAATGATCAGCCTGACCGACCGGTTGTTTTTTAAATAGTGGCACCAGAAAAGGACTATAAAATTATTGTTAATTATAATACAAGCACTTCATTTCCCATTATATCAAGAGTGTCTTGCTCGTGGTTACACTGAACTTGAAGCCCATGGCTGTGCAGAAAATGTTTGGGTTTTTCAAACTTAGAAGAAAGATTAAAAACGTTCTGCTTTGAGGATTTCATGTTGGTGTAGAATATGTACCGGATTCCCGGGAATGCGAGTCCCTAATGCGGAAGGTTGATTTCTCATCTCAGGTCTCGTTAAAACATTCTCTGATCCTGACTGTCATATCGTCCCTAACGTGTCAAACTATCGAACATGCAAATCGGAGCAAACTAGAGAACTAACATATTCTATCCATTGACCAAGTAATATATTGGAAAATGGTCTTATTCCATACTTTATTTTAGGCATTAAAGGCTATTCTAAAGGGGTTAGAGTTGTGACAAGCCGTATCTATGACAATCCAAGAGCAAAGTCAGGAATCTGAAAAACGAGATTTTGCATATTCGATAGTTAGACATGGTAGGGACGATATCTATATGTTGCCACCAAATCGATACGGAATACCTAAAATTACTATGAAATACACTGATGTCATTCAAGATATTGAAATGAAGATAATAATAAAGGACAAAGGTATTCGATCTAGGTAGTTAAGGGGCGTCGGGGGATAGACGAGGAAAACCACCTACAAGGTATTCGATCTAGGTAGTTAAGGCGCGTCGGGGGATAGACGAGGAAAACCACCCACAAGGTATTCGATCTAGGTAGTTAAGGCGCGTCGGGGGATAGACGAGGAAAACCACCCACAAGGTATTCGATCTAGGTAGTTAAGGCGCGTCGGGGGATAGACGAGGAAAACCACCCACAAGGTATTCGATCTAGGTAGTTAAGGCGCGTCAGGGGCTAGACGAGGAAAACCACCTACAAGGTATTCGATCTAGGTAGTTAAGGGGCGTCGGGGGATAGACGAGGAAAACCACCCACAAGGTATTCGATCTAGGTAGTTAAGGGGCGTCGGGGGATAGACGAGGAAAACCACCTACAAGGTATTCGATCTAGGTAGTTAAGGCGCGTCGGGGGATAGACGAGGAAAACCACCTACAAGGTATTCCATCTAGGTAGTTAAGGCGCGTCGGGGGATAGACGAGGAAAACCACCCACAAGGTATTCGATCTAGGTAGTTAAGGCGCGTCGGGGGATAGACGAGGAAAACCACCTACAAGGTATTCGATCTAGGTAGTTAAGGCGCGTCGGGGGATAGACGAGGAAAACCACCTACAAGGTATTCGATCTAGGTAGTTAAGGCGCGTCGGGGGATAGACGAGGAAAACCACCTACAAGGTATTCCATCTAGGTAGTTAAGGCGCGTCGGGGGATAGACGAGGAAAACCACCTACAAGGTATTCGATCTAGGTAGTTAAGGCGCGTCGGGGGATAGACGAGGAAAACCACCTACAAGGTATTCGATCTAGGTAGTTAAGGCGCGTCGGGGGATAGACGAGGAAAACCACCTACAAGGTATTCCATCTAGGTAGTTAAGGCGCGTCGGGGGATAGACGAGGAAAACCACCTACAAGGTATTCGATCTAGGTAGTTAAGGCGCGTCGGGGGATAGACGAGGAAAACCACCTACAAGGTATTCGATCTAGGTAGTTAAGGCGCGTCGGGGGATAGACGAGGAAAACCACCTACAAGTTATTCCATCTAGGTAGTTAAGGCGCGTCGGGGGATAGACGAGGAAAACCACCTACAAGGTATTCGATCTAGGTAGTTAAGGCGCGTCGGGGGATAGACGAGGAAAACCACCCACAAGGTATTCCATCTAGGTAGTTAAGGCGCGTCGGGGGATAGACGAGGAAAACCACCTACAAGGTATTCGATCTAGGTAGTTAAGGCGCGTCGGGGGATAGACGAGGAAAACCACCTACAAGGTATTCGATCTAGGTAGTTAAGGCGCGTCGGGGGATAGACGAGGAAAACCACCCACAAGGTATTCCATCTAGGTAGTTAAGGCGCGTCGGGGGATAGACGAGGAAAACCACCTACAAGGTATTCGATCTAGGTAGTTAAGGCGCGTCGGGGGATAGACGAGGAAAACCACCTACAAGTTATTCGATCTAGGTAGTTAAGGCGCGTCGGGGGATAGACGAGGAAAACCACCTACAAGGTATTCCATCTAGGTAGTTAAGGCGCGTCGGGGGATAGACGAGGAAAACCACCCACAAGGTATTCGATCTAGGTAGTTAAGGCGCGTCGGGGGATAGACGAGGAAAACCACCCACAAGGTATTCGATCTAGGTAGTTAAGGCGCGTCGGGGGATAGACGAGGAAAACCACCTACAAGGTATTCGATCTAGGTAGTTAAGGCGCGTCGGGGGATAGACGAGGAAAACCACCCACAAGGTATTCGATCTAGGTAGTTAAGGCGCGTCGGGGGATAGACGAGGAAAACCACCTACAAGTTATTCCATCTAGGTAGTTAAGGCGCGTCGGGGGATAGACGAGGAAAACCACCCACAAGGTATTCCATCTAGGTAGTTAAGGCGCGTCGGGGGATAGACGAGGAAAACCACCTACAAGGTATTCGATCTAGGTAGTTAAGGCGCGTCGGGGGATAGACGAGGAAAACCACCCACAAGGTATTCGATCTAGGTAGTTAAGGCGCGTCGGGGGATAGACGAGGAAAACCACCTACAAGTTATTCCATCTAGGTAGTTAAGGCGCGTCGGGGGATAGACGAGGAAAACCACCCACAAGGTATTCCATCTAGGTAGTTAAGGCGCGTCGGGGGATAGACGAGGAAAACCACCTACAAGGTATTCGATCTAGGTAGTTAAGGCGCGTCGGGGGATAGACGAGGAAAACCACCCACAAGGTATTCGATCTAGGTAGTTAAGGCGCGTCGGGGGATAGACGAGGAAAACCACCTACAAGTTATTCCATCTAGGTAGTTAAGGCGCGTCGGGGGATAGACGAGGAAAACCACCCACAAGGTATTCGATCTAGGTAGTTAAGGCGCGTCGGGGGATAGACGAGGAAAACCACCTACAAGGTATTCGATCTAGGTAGTTAAGGCGCGTCGGGGGATAGACGAGGAAAACCACCCACAAGGTATTCGATCTAGGTAGTTAAGGCGCGTCGGGGGATAGACGAGGAAAACCACCTACAAGGTATTCGATCTAGGTAGTTAAGGCGCGTCGGGGGATAGACGAGGAAAACCACCTACAAGGTATTCCATCTAGGTAGTTAAGGCGCGTCGGGGGATAGACGAGGAAAACCACCTACAAGGTATTCCATCTAGGTAGTTAAGGCGCGTCGGGGGATAGACGAGGAAAACCACCTACAAGGTATTCGATCTAGGTAGTTAAGGCGCGTCGGGGGATAGACGAGGAAAACCACCTACAAGTTATTCGATCTAGGTAGTTAAGGCGCGTCGGGGGATAGACGAGGAAAACCACCTACAAGGTATTCCATCTAGGTAGTTAAGGCGCGTCGGGGGATAGACGAGGAAAACCACCCACAAGGTATTCGATCTAGGTAGTTAAGGCGCGTCGGGGGATAGACGAGGAAAACCACCTACAAGGTATTCCATCTAGGTAGTTAAGGCGCGTCGGGGGATAGACGAGGAAAACCACCTACAAGGTATTCGATCTAGGTAGTTAAGGCGCGTCGGGGGATAGACGAGGAAAACCACCTACAAGGTATTCGATCTAGGTAGTTAAGGCGCGTCGGGGGATAGACGAGGAAAACCACCTACAAGGTATTCGATCTAGGTAGTTAAGGCGCGTCAGGGGATAGACGAGGAAGACCACCTACAAGGTATTCGATCTAGGTAGTTAAGGGGCGTCGGGGGATAGACGAGGAAAACCACCTACAAGGTATTCGATCTAGGTAGTTAAGGCGCGTCGGGGGATAGACGAGGAAAACCACCCACAAGGTATTCGATCTAGGTAGTTAAGGCGCGTCAGGGGATAGACGAGGAAAACCACCCACAAGGTATTCGATCTAGGTAGTTAAGGCGCGTCGGGGGATAGACGAGGAAAACCACCCACAAGGTATTCGATCTAGGTAGTTAAGGCGCGTCGGGGGATAGACGAGGAAAACCACCCACAAGGTATTCGATCTAGGTAGTTAAGGCGCGTCGGGGGATAGACGAGGAAAACCACCTACAAGGTATTCGATCTAGGTAGTTAAGGCGCGTCGGGGGATAGACGAGGAAAACCACCTACAAGGTATTCCATCTAGGTAGTTAAGGCGCGTCAGGGGATAGACGAGGAAGACCACCTACAAGGTATTCCATCTAGGTAGTTAAGGGGCGTCGGGGGATAGACGAGGAAAACCACCTACAAGGTATTCCATCTAGGTAGTTAAGGGGCGTCGGGGGATAGACGAGGAAGACCACCTACAAGTTATTCGATCTAGGTAGTTAAGGCGCGTCGGGGGATAGACGAGGAAAACCACCTACAAGGTATTCCATCTAGGTAGTTAAGGCGCGTCGGGGGATAGACGAGGAAAACCACCTACAAGGTATTCGATCTAGGTAGTTAAGGCGCGTCGGGGGATAGACGAGGAAAACCACCTACAAGGTATTCGATCTAGGTAGTTAAGGCGCGTCAGGGGATAGACGAGGAAGACCACCTACAAGTTATTCGATCTAGGTAGTTAAGGCGCGTCGGGGGATAGACGAGGAAAACCACCTACAAGGTATTCGATCTAAGTAGTTAAGGCGCGTCAGGGGCTAGACGAGGAAAACCACCCACAAGGTATTCGATCTAGGTAGTTAAGGCGCGTCGGGGGATAGACGAGGAAAACCACCTACAAGGTATTCCATCTAGGTAGTTAAGGCGCGTCGGGGGATAGACGAGGAAAACCACCTACAAGGTATTCGATCTAGGTAGTTAAGGCGCGTCGGGGGATAGACGAGGAAAACCACCTACAAGGTATTCGATCTAGGTTGTTAAGGCGCGTCGGGGGATAGACGAGGAAAACCACCTACAAGTTATTCCATCTAGGTAGTTAAGGCGCGTCGGGGGATAGACGAGGAAAACCACCCACAAGGTATTCGATCTAGGTAGTTAAGGCGCGTCGGGGGATAGACGAGGAAAACCACCTACAAGGTATTCCATCTAGGTAGTTAAGGCGCGTCGGGGGATAGACGAGGAAAACCACCTACAAGGTATTCGATCTAGGTAGTTAAGGCGCGTCGGGGGATAGACGAGGAAAACCACCTACAAGGTATTCCATCTAGGTAGTTAAGGCGCGTCAGGGGCTAGACGAGGAAAACCACCCACAAGGTATTCGATCTAGGTAGTTAAGGCGCGTCGGGGGATAGACGAGGAAAACCACCTACAAGTTATTCGATCTAGGTAGTTAAGGCGCGTCAGGGGCTAGACGAGGAAAACCACCCACAAGGAATTCGATCTAGGTAGTTAAGGCGCGTCGGGGGATAGACGAGGAAAACCACCTACAAGGTATTCCATCTAGGTAGTTAAGGCGCGTCGGGGGATAGACGAGGAAAACCACCTACAAGGTATTCGATCTAGGTAGTTAAGGCGCGTCGGGGGATAGACGAGGAAAACCACCTACAAGTTATTCCATCTAGGTAGTTAAGGCGCGTCAGGGGCTAGACGAGGAAAACCACCCACAAGGTATTCGATCTAGGTAGTTAAGGCGCGTCGGGGGATAGACGAGGAAAACCACCTACAAGGTATTCCATCTAGGTAGTTAAGGCGCGTCGGGGGATAGACGAGGAAAACCACCTACAAGGTATTCGATCTAGGTAGTTAAGGCGCGTCGGGGGATAGACGAGGAAAACCACCTACAAGGTATTCGATCTAGGTTGTTAAGGCGCGTCGGGGGATAGACGAGGAAAACCACCTACAAGTTATTCCATCTAGGTAGTTAAGGCGCGTCGGGGGATAGACGAGGAAAACCACCCACAAGGTATTCGATCTAGGTAGTTAAGGCGCGTCGGGGGATAGACGAGGAAAACCACCTACAAGGTATTCCATCTAGGTAGTTAAGGCGCGTCGGGGGATAGACGAGGAAAACCACCTACAAGGTATTCGATCTAGGTAGTTAAGGCGCGTCGGGGGATAGACGAGGAAAACCACCTACAAGGTATTCGATCTAGGTTGTTAAGGCGCGTCGGGGGATAGACGAGGAAAACCACCTACAAGTTATTCCATCTAGGTAGTTAAGGCGCGTCGGGGGATAGACGAGGAAAACCACCTACAAGGAACACACAAATTTAAATAGACAATTTATTTCAATGTTACTAATTATATTTTTTCTTTTTCAGGTAAGCAGACTACATTTTCACAAATATTAGAAAGAATTTACGTTCGTTTTCCTGACAGGTATGTAAATTCATTTATATGACTTTTCGCTTAAAGAATAATTCGTCTCGGCTGAAGAAAGTGTTTCATAGACATTTATACTTTTTGGTAAAGCTCGTAGCTGTGTAGTGGGTTTAAATAAGAGACGAGAAGAAGTCGTTCTGTGCAGACTAAGGATAGGTCAGTCCCGACTGACTTACTCGTACCTTATGACTAGACGAGACAGACCAACTTGTCAGTACTGTAATACAACACTTACCGTTAAACACATCCTCACAGACTGTAGACTAAGGATAGGTCAGTCCCGACTGACTTACTCGTACCTTATGACTAGACGAGACAGACCAACTTGTCAGTACTGTAATACAACACTTACCGTTAAACACATCCTCACAGACTGTAGACTAAGGATAGGTCAGTCCCGACTGACTTACTCGTACCTTATGACTAGACAAGACAGACCAACTTGTCAGTACTGTAATACAACACTCACCGTTAAACACATCCTCACAGACTGTAGACTAAGGATAGGTCAGTCCCGACTGACTTACTCGTACCTTATGACTAGACAAGACAGACCAACTTGTCAGTACTGTAATACAACACTCACCGTTAAACACATCCTCACAGACTGTAGACTAAGGATAGGTCAGTCCCGACTGACTTACTCGTACCTTATGACTGGACGAGACAGACCAACTTGTCAGTACTGTAATACAACACTTACCGTTAAACACATCCTCACAGACTGTAGACTAAGACAGAATAATAGCATCTGACAAAACATGCACCAACTACTTACAGATGGCAGTCACTATATCGGACAAATATTTGGATACCACAAACATTTCAGCCTTTACGATTTAATATAAATAATTATAGATAAACTAATATGGAATATAAATTCAACTGATTGATAAACTGAAGCTAACCCTTACAAGCTAGAGACTATGATCGAGAAACTGAAGCTAACCCTTACAAGCTAGAGACTATGATCGAGAAACTGAAGCTAACCCTTACAAGCTAGAGACTATGATCGAGAAACTGAAGCTAACCCTTACAAGCTAGAGACTATGATCGAGAAACTGAAGCTAACCCTTACAAGCTAGAGACTATGATCGAGAAACTGAAGCTAACCCTTACAAGCTAGAGACTATGATCGAGAAACTGAAGCTAACCCTTACAAGCTAGAGACTATGATCGAGAAACTGAAGCTAACCCTTACAAGCTAGAGACTATGTCCTCTTCCTGTATTTCTTATTGCGTTTAACACTTTTTGTTTTAGGCGTATCAAAATTTCGGCTATTAACGCCGAGCTATCTATAGGTTGCCACCTTTTTATAATGCCAACAGTAAGAGGTCGGTCACCCATTCTGGTACTTGCCACGCCCAACGTTGCTTAACTTCGGTGATCAACGGTGGTGCATTCAACATGGCTTTGGCCGTTAGCTCTCTTCCTCTATTTTTTTTGTAATGTTAACTCATTTTTTTGAATCACCTTCGGTGCGGGAAAATAATAAATAAACAATTACAGTTATATTAAACATTCACGACCAAACCCTACAATTTCTATCTTGAGAATCTCATCGGTCAAACGATCATTTCTAAATTTAAAACGCTTTTATAATTTTTAACTTTTTCTGGTGGGATTGTATCAGAACTTAACGCCTTACAAGGGGCTAGTTAGAAAACTCTCCAGATCATATCCAGGTCAGACCAGTATTTGTGTCGAGGTCAGAACATTAAGTCTGGTAGTTCAGTAAGTTCTTTATAACGACTTAGCGTAACACCCAACTCCTTTACCAACTCAAGGCTTTCCATTGCCGAGTCCCTGACTCGGATCTTAACCCCTTCTGCCATATGCCGAAGTGTAATTCTCTAATAATTAATTTAACGGATAAGCATTCAATCATTACCAGGTGTAGATAGTGTTGAAGTGATAAGTAATCAGGGAATACTTGGGATTCTGCTAGGAAAACCTTAATACGAATTTTGTGAAAATCTATATTCAGGAAGATTCAGCAATTCTTTGGTAGCCTTTCTCAGCTACTTAATAAACAGAATAATTACAACAATAAGAAATATGATAGATTTACAAATACAAATCACTTATATGAACATTTTTTTTACAACAATAAGTAACTTACTATGTAAGTAATATCCTGTTTTGTAATTCTGCATATGTGTTTGGCCTTTAGTTGATGAAGGCTACCTAAGAATAGCCGAAACGTTCTCAATATAGATTTTTACTAAATTCCTATTGCTGTTTCTCCTGCCAAAGCCCAACGATTCCCTGTCTCCTTTTTAATCATTATGTAAGCTTAAAAAATATTTTGTCGAAATCTAGTCCGATTTTAATTTTCTTGTCCAACGCACAGTCTTGGAAGAACAACTTAACCTGAATTAGAAAACTAAAACAATGTCTTCGTCACTGCGATGAAGATATATTTCGGGGGGGGGGCCGCAGCCCCTCGAAATTTTGTTTTGGTGAGAACATTTCATGTAAAAAGAGCCTATAATAACGAAAAATATATTTTACATTTACCTTGGTCTACTAGGTGCCCAGAGGACCTTGAAACTCACTATAATATTGCCTACACTTCGAATGCCTAGGTGCTACCAGCCCCCCCCCCTCTCCAAAGTATTGTCTATATAGATTTGTAGAAGACATCCCAAGAGCAGCCTAGTAAAGAGACATAACTCATACCTTGAAGAAGGTGTTCTACAAGGCTCTCTAATAGTCCCCACTCTATTCTAAACCTGCTTGGCTTCGTTATAACTTCATTCGGATTCCTTTTGAAGTGCGTTTCATGGCCACTTTATTAACGGAATCCTGTTAAACCTCACGTTTACCCTTTATGGCGGCAGGCGGTACAGTTTCTGGATAATCCAGCTGGTATCTAGTTAGCAGGCTTGTTTCTGGATAATCCAGCTGCATTCTAGTTAGCAGGCTTGTTTCTGGATAATCCAGCTGGTATCTAGTTAGCAGGCTTGTTTCTGGATAATCCAGCTGGTATCTAGTTAGCAGGCTTGTTTGTTTCAATTTCTTTTAAGGCAGGAAAAATTGCCTCAAATAGTTTTAAGGTATGCTGGTTTCTTGAAAGGAAAATAATAAGGAAGGCCAAGAGCTTCGTCGCGTTGACTATACCCCGTTACTCTTCATGAATGTAATAAAGGCATTGTCAATCTGTAAACACTCCGGTGCTAATAGCACTGCAGTGGAAACGCAAAAACAAGAAATAACAATGGATGATTTAATCATGAAAATTGGCCAGTTAGGAATGTTGTTAAACTGGATACCGAAAAATAATCGAATTTCCAACTATTTTTGACTCCATGAAAATTAAACTTCCTTCAAAATATTAAATAGACAAGCGACAATATCAATTATCAGCGAACTCGGGCCATTACAATGGGAATTCACTCGACATCTTAAAATATATAAATCCCGGTCCTTGAGAGGAGATGGACCGTCGGGATTGCGACAAAAGGTATTGGTAGTATCGTATCTATCTCATTATTTTTTACTAGAAAATTTGCCCCATTTTGGTCAACATTTGAATGTGATAACATCCCCTGTAGATGTAAGACTCCATGTTTACGGATATCTAGCTGCGTGGGAGTCTGTGAATTGCTTTAAATCGTTCTCATTACTGAGTCATTGCGGATATTCTCCTGTTGCTAGAATTTGATGGTGCAGATCTCACTCATGCAGGCGGGCTTCTCTCTCCGGCAATACATATCGTACTGTCTTTTAGCGAGGAATTTATTCATCACTAGCTGTTACCCGGCGTGCCATGCTACACCTACTTTCTACATATAGAAAAGCCTAAATAAATTAGAAACCAAATAAGTATTATTAAAATCTAATAACACGAACCTGTAACTGTTTCGAACCCGTGACCTCCCAACTCTGAGTCCTAGACGACTTTGACATAACCTATAACACCACCCGTATCAAGACATACGTGTATGCCAAGTTTGGTAAAAATCGGTCTAACGGTGTGGATTTTTATTAAAAGAAACAACAACATACAGACAGCAGCTGGTAGACGTTTTTGACCTGGCCTATGACAATCCCCTGACCAAGACCAACCTGTGTGCCCAGTTTGATCAAAATCCGTCAAATGGTGTGGGTTTGTATAAAGAACAAACATACAGACAGACAGCTATAAGACGTTTTTGACTTAGCCTACGACACTCCTCAGATTAAGATCTACATGTGTACCGAGTTTAGTCAAAATCGGACGAACGGTGCGGATTTGTGTAAGGGACAAACATACAGACAGACAGCTGGTAGACGTTTTTGACTTAGCCTACGACTCTCCCCAGATTAAGATCTACATTTGTACCGAGTTTAGTCAAAATCGGATGAACGGTATGGATTTGTATAAGGGACAAACATACAGACAGACAGCTGGTAGATTTTTTTGACCTAGCCTAGGAGATTTCTCGTACCAAGACCTACCATTATTCCAAGTTTGGTCAAAAACTGTCAAACGGTGTGGATTTGTATAAGGAACAAACAAACAGACAAACAGACAGACACGTGATTTTTATATATATATATATAGATAGAAAAGAATATACAGTAGGAACTCGATTATCCGGACTAATTGGGACCAAGGTCAGTCCGGATAATCGAAAATCCGGATAATAGAATATTAAAAAAGTTTCAAAAACTATGAACTCTTTATTGAAAATTTAAAGCAATATAATAGTTAATAATATTTTTATGTATGTAAATTTAATAATCCATGTTCACAGTTAAGTACAGAAACTAATTTATAAAACAGTTAGGAAGGTTTAAAAAAATCGATTATTTTTGTTTGCTTCTTTACCTTCCATTTCTTGTATGCCGCCATATCTGGAAGTCGCTGGAGTTGTAGAATCTGCACAGCTTCTGCCTCTTCTTGTCTCTCAAGCCACCTGATCACCACGTCAATGGCCTGAAGAGCTTCTGCATGAGAAGGACCTGGTGTTACCGTGGCTAGTGGTTCCTCAATGCCCTCTTCCTCTTCCGTGTTTTCGAGGCAAGACTCCAAGATTTCATCGTCCGTGAGAGTCTGAAATCCTGGCTCATTTAAATCAGAATTTAGCTATTCAATTACATCTTGTTCGTGACTTTCTCCTATGAGTTTCGCCATTTGCAAATTCTCTAGGCATAAATTTTCAATATTCTCCTGGGTGACTCGGTAGTAAAATCTCCTCCCGCCCCTCCTCTAATGCTTCGTCCTGTCGTCTGGATAATGGAGGTCCGGATAATCGAGTTTCTACTGTATATGTATTTATTGAATTGAATGGCCCATGTATACGTTGTTAATAGTCGATTTGACCATAAACAGTCATTTCTGACCTATGGTGCCGTTGTCCTTTTCCTTCCTCTTCACTCTTAGATTCGAAATATGCTATAAAAAAAGTTTTGCCTTGAATAAGATTCAGGGTCAATTTTGCGGTGGTGAATACGGGGATTAGTTTTTTCCGATCTCGCATTTGAGAATGAACCGGCCGACGGATGACCGACATGCATTGTCTGCACTTTAGATGGAATGTTAAAACAAATTGTCTCTAGGCGTCCGCCGCTTCAGTATTCTATGAGGATTTTGTGGATTATGGAAGGAGGATAGAGAGTTTATCAAAGGATTTGGATGGCCAGGGAGATTGGAATGGAGCTTCTGATTTGGCCAGGGATTGGATAAAGGGGATATTGAAGTCATTATGGAGGGTTAGGTTGGAGACATTGTAAGGAGCATTGGATATTCTTCCAAGGATTTTGGATTGCATTGTTTGTATTCTGTTGGAATTGGAAGGTTTAGTGGAACCCCATAGTTCTAGTCCATAAGTCCATATTGGCCGGAGTATGGTATTGTATATAAGTCGTTTGTTAGTCAATGAAAGTTTCGAGCGTTTGTCCAGTAAGCGTGATAAAAGTCTAAAGCGTCTGTTTAGTTCCTGTCTTTTCTGGGTTATGTCTGGCTTCCAAGTTAAACGTTTGTCTAGTATCAGTCCTAAGTATCTTATTTGCGATTTCTGCGGAATTATAATATTTCGGAGAACTTATATTAAAAAAAATATATAAAAAATTATACTTAAAAATGGATATTTAAAGTGATAAATGCAAATTAAACCTAACACTTGTGAGTTGAATCTTGCGGGGGAATTACCAGGATGGAGGACACCACAAGCTAGGATGCTCATAACTAACACTTGTGAGTTGAATCTTGCGGGGTAATTACCAGGATGGAGGACACCACAAGCTAGGATGCTCATAACTAACACTTGTGAGTTGAATCTTGCGGGGGAATTACCAGGATGGAGGACACCACAAGCTAGGATGCTCGTAACTAACACTTGTGAGCTGAATCTTGCGGGGTAATTACCAGGATGGAGGACACCACAAGCTAGGATGCTCATAACTAACACTTGTGAGTTGAATCTTGCGGGGGAATTACCAGGATGGAGGACACCACAAGCTAGGATGCTCGTAACTAACACTTGTGAGTTGAATCTTGCGGGGGAATTACCAGGATGGAGGACACCACAAGCTAGGATGCTCGTAACTAACACTTGTGAGTTGAATCTTGCGGGGGAATTACCAGGATGGAGGACAACACAAGCTAGGATGCTCGTAACTAACACTTGTGAGTTGAATCTTGCGGGGGAATTACCAGGATGGAGGACACCACAAGCTAGGATGCTCATAACTAACACTTGTGAGTTGAATCTTGCGGGGGAATTACCAGGATGGAGGACACCACAAGCTAGGATGCTCATAACTAACACTTGTGAGTTGAATCTTGCGGGGGAATTACCAGGATGGAGGACACCACAAGCTAGGATGCTCATATCTAAGGGAAAATATATACAAAATACAATAATTTACAATACAAATATAAGCATAGTATTTACAAATTACTAATTAAACGTTTACAATCCCCAGACCTGGTTGATGGTTCCCTACCTAGCTACTCCTACAAGGAACCCTCGGAGTATAGCCGTCACTGTTGGTTCGATAAGCAACCTTCCGTAGCTGCATCTTCGACAGCGGAACAGCAGCTGTTCTACCGTGAACTGGAGGTCGTGACCTGTTCAGTTCCTTGGAAATCACCATTCGTTCCTCTGGCTATTTACCTTTCAGAATATTTAGTCTAGGCATTTCCTTGTAATAACTTCCGTTTTAGAATCCGTTAACATGCCGTAAACTCCATTCCTTCGAACCTTCTTGTCATCTTGCGGTCATCTCGTAGTCACGCAATTCGTATTGTTGGTTATTCTTTGCCCACATTTTGTGATTTTTCTATCAACCTGATATAAAACAGAGTGTATTATATTATAACAGCATGTTAAAGTATAATTGAAGGGGTCGGGGTAAAATAGTGCTGAGCAACATTTTCAACAAAACATAACTGTAGCTGCTGTATGTTGGATATTATGTGGGACTATCAGTTGAAATGGTTAGGAGCAACAAGATTAAGTAGCATACAGAGCTTGTAGGCATATTTTAGTAGCATTTCCATCATGGACTGATAGTCCTATATAATATCCAACATATAGCAACTACAGTTAAGTATTGTTAAGAAATGTTGCTTGGTACTATTTAGCCCCGACTCCTTTAACTAGTGTCGACATCAGAGACCATCTCATTACTATTCTACTCTCGTCATTCCATATCATCATTACAATGTACACCTTACACCGTCATTCCATATCATCATTACAATGTACACCTTACACCGTCATTCCATATTATCATTACAATGTACACCTTACACCGTCATTCCATATCATCATTACAATGTACACCTTACACCGTCATTCCATATCATCATTACAATGTACACCTTACACCGTCATTCCATATTATCATTACAATGTACACCTTACACCGTCATTCCATATCATCATTACAATGTACACCTTACACCGTCATTCCATATTATCATTACAATGTACACCTTACACCGTCATTCCATATTATCATTACAATGTACACCTTACACCGTCAATCCATATCATCATTACAATGTACACCTTACACCGTCATTCCACGGATCATTTTTAATGTCATTACTTTTCTTCAGTATGCATTGTGATCTCCGTGACAGAAGCATTTTGTTAATAATGGATCCTCCTGTGTAGCTATAATTGCGACACTAGCCACAAAAAACAGGTGAAACGTTCGTAAAGGCCTTAATATGACACATATCCTTCCAATCGGGGCGTTTCCAAGTGTTCTGCGACCGAGGTTATGTGCAAAAAAGTTTACATTTTATTTTTATTTGGATAACCATTTTTCGCAAGTATCTTTTGAGATAATACAATAGTCATTTATATGGTTAGAAAAAGGAGTCTTTCTTCTTTTGAAAGATTTCAATGACGTAAAAATCGGATTATCTCAAGGGGAGATATTGAATTTCAAAACGTCACATTACTTTTTCGCTTACAAATTTTTATTCTCTTCCAGACTGGGAAAAATCATTATTTTTTGTTTTCAATATTATTCACCACGTTAGGGTTTCTTGGGGTGCTGTTTTTAAATCTGCTATTATTTTTGGTGTAAACAAATGTATAATACTATTTTGCTTGAAAACGTAAGCATATTTTTGAATATATTTGACGAAATATAAATTATAGTTTAACGATTATATTTTCTTCTAATCTACTCTATAAGACAAATGAATTGGTAAAAGAATCACGTCAACATTATTTTCTAAAGTCGATATAAAAATAAAGCAGTTTCAACCTATTGCCCTTTCTACTCAATCTAGTTTAACCTTTACATCTGTTTCACCTAGTTACAGCTGGAGATAGACTGAGTAATGACGGATTAATGATGTAGCGCTCCCTACACCATCATTACTAATGACAGTATCCCCTCCACTTTCAACATATTGCCCTTTCTACTCAATCTAGTTTAACCTTTACATCTGTTTCACCTAGTTACAACTCGAGATAGATTGAGTAATGACGTATTAATGATGTAGCGCTCCCTACACCATCATTACTAATGACAGTATCCCCTCCACTTTCAACATATTGCCCTTTGCTACTCAATCTAGTTTAACCTTTACATCTGTTTCACCTAGTTACAGCTCGAGATAGATTGAGTAATGACGTATTAATGATGTAGCGCTCCCTACACCATCATTACTAATGACAGTATCCCCTCCACTTTCAGTAATGATGAAGCCGAGATGAGAAAATCCGGATTCACATCATTACTGTACGTCATTCCAACTTTGTCCACATTACACTATCATTATTACTGTCATTTTGATAAGGTAATGTAATTATTACTCACCGTGTAGGGGCCGCTTAGGAGCACCCTGCCTGTCATCAGGCAACCGATTCATCTGACCACATTATCTCCCTAGTGCACAAGTACCACCAGATACTTCTACGGTAACTGGCTTTGGGTCGTTGTGACCTGTTATTAGACAGATTTTATATATACATATTTTTTATTTTATAGAAAAGGGCAATAACCTGTTGATGACACTTCCCAAACGATCCACATCATGTACTAGTGAACCTTCCCATGAACAAACCTTTCAGAGATATTCTTATGTTCTTCAAGTACTGTTGGTTTCATCTGTCGTTGACGACTTATCAACTGCTAGACTTATAAGGACGGTCAATCTATAGGTTGCCTCCCTTTTACAATGCCAGACGGTCACCCATCCATCTCCTAACCGTTGCTTACCTTGTGCGATCTATCTATACCAGTATATTCAGGTTTTTGTGACCGATGGCTGCTATAAGTACCCTTGATGCTTCCATCTGTCCAGTAATTCCCCCGTCCTATTCTATGAATGTATTCCTGATCTGCTTCTGAAATACGAGATGATTCTTCATCAGATGATGCGGGTCTTCTAGAGTTTCTTCTTCAGCTGTCTGCTTGTTGACAGAAGATATTCTCCTTCCGATGGTAGCATCTTCTTGCGCGACGATTAGATCGTCGGATCCTCGGTATCGACATATTATATTTAGATTTTCTTTGTGTACTATGTGAAAAATAGTTTATGGTTATGGTCAGATTTCATTCAACAGATCGTCCCTACGATTTCGAACTATCGAATATTGAAAATCTCGTTTTTCAGATTCAATAAATTGCTCTTGAATTGTGGACGAAACGGATTTTCATAAATTGTCACAAATCTAACCCCTTTAGAATAGCCTTTAATGCCTTAAATAAAGTATAGAATAAAACTATTTATCAATATACTAGCTGAATACCCGTGCTTCGTCACGGCAGATAAGTAGACTAGCTGAATACCCGTGCTTCGTCACGGCAGATAAGTAGTTACTAGCTGAATACCCGTGCTTCGTCACGGCAGATAAGTAGACTAGCTGAATACCCGTGCTTCGTCACGGCAGATAAGTAGTTACTAGCTGAATACCCGTGCTTCGTCACGGCAGATAAGTAGACTAGCTGAATACCCGTGCTTCGTCACGGCAGATAAGTAGTTACTAGCTGAATACCCGTGCTTCGTCACGGCAGATAAGTAGTTATTTTATTGCGTTAAATAATGTTTCATTAAAATTACGTTACTATACAATTCTGTGCAGTTTATTACAGCACGGTTCCCGTCATACTATATTTTATTCAATGGGCGTTAAAATTTAAAAGTTTATGTTTCCAAGAAGTCATATGGTAACACCCATTATATTTGCGAGCATTACCAAGGTTTTAGGCGAGGAGGCTGTGCAAGGGTTCCGGATATTATTACCTCGCCTGGAAAACCTAAGGATATGCCATACATCACGGTTTGACCGGGACTTTCCCGGTATTTTGCAATTGTTTCGGTGTCCCGCCCGGTTTTATCAATGTTCCGGAAAAGCCTGTAAGATGTAAAAAGTAATGAATTCATGTTTATAAGAATCTTTTTTAAATCGGTTACTTTTCTACAATTAACTTTTTTATTACTGCTCACAGTGTCAAAGATATGAGAAGTAATCTAACTGTAAAACGCTGGAACTACCTGCACAGCGCTGCCAGCTGCCAGACACTACTATTTGGCTGAGAGATTTTTTTAAGAAAATCAAGTAGCAAAAAAAGTTCCGTTCTTATTTTTAAGGTTTGGGTAGACTAACAGTTTAGCATTCCCCCTTCCCGTTAGTTGCTAGGCTTAAAACTCACCAACCATTTTGCTTATAATTTGTACTCTTTTTATCCCCCTTCCCCCTGGTATGCTCATTCCATATTCATGTGTCTCGGTTTAACTCTCCAAAAATATGGCAAGCCTATCTGACGGGAACAGGGAGAAAAGAAACGCAATTAAAACTCTATGAGGGACAGTTAATTTCTAGTAATTCAAGGTCTGCCATCATAGTTGAAATTAACCTCAATTAGAAATAAAACTATGAAATAGATAATGTACGGTAACAGCTGTTCTGTTATCGTCCTAGCAACGCAGGCTTGCCTTCTCTAACCAACTCAAACTTTAAACCCCCCTAAAAATGCTTAAAAATACAAATATCAAAAAATTCTTTCTTAACGAGCGCCTACATTATATAGGGAGTCTCCATGCAAAATTTCGAAATTTTCTGTCGAGCGGTTTGGGCTGGGCGTTGATAGATGAGTGAGTGAGTGGTATTTGACAAATATATAGTAGATTACTTGGTCAATGGATAGAATATGTTGGTCCTCTAGTTTGCTGAGATTTGCATATTCGATAGTTTGTCATGGTAGGGACGATACGGCTTGTTGTATATTGTCGCAACTCTAACCCCTTTAGTGTAAGACTATTTTTCAATATATTACTTGGTCAATGGATAGAATATGTTGGTTCTCTAGTTTGCTGAGATTTGCATATTCGATAGTTAGGCATGGTAGGGACGATACGGCTTGTTGTATATTGTCGCAACTCTAACCCCTTTAGTGTAAGATAATTTTCCAATATATTACTTGGTCAATAGATAGAATATGTTGGTTCTCTAGTTTGCTGAGATTTGCATATTCGATAGTTAGGCATGGTAGGGACGATACGGCTTGTTGTATATTGTCGCAACTCTAACCCCTTTAGTGTAAGACTATTTTTCAATATATTACTTGGTCAATGGATAGAATATGTTGGTTCTCTAGTTTGCTGAGATTTGCATATTCGATAGTTAGGCATGGTAGGGACGATACGGCTTGTTGTATATTGTCGCAACTCTAACCCCTTTAGTGTAAGATAATTTTCCAATATATTACTTGGTCAATAGATAGAATATGTTGGTTCTCTAGTTTGCTGAGATTTGCATATTCGATAGTTAGGCATGGTAGGGACGATACGGCTTGTTGTATATTGTCCAAACTCTAACCCCTTTAGTGTAAGATAATTTTCCAATATATTACTTGGTCAATAGATAGAATATGTTGGTCCTCTAGTTTGCTGAGATTTGCATATTCGATAGTTAGGCATGGTAGGGACGATACGGCTTGTTGTATATTGTCGCAACTCTAACCCCTTTAGTGTAAGATAATTTTCCAATATATTACTTGGTCAATAGATAGAATATGTTGGTTCTCTAGTTTGCTGAGATTTGCATATTCGATAGTTAGGCATGGTAGGGACGATACGGCTTGTTGTATATTGTCGCAACTCTAACCCCTTTAGTGTAAGATAATTTTCCAATATATTACTTGGTCAATAGATAGAATATGTTGGTTCTCTAGTTTGCTGAGATTTGCATATTCGATAGTTTGTCATGGTAGGGACGATACGGCTTGTTGTATATTGTCGCAACTCTAACCCCTTTAGTGTAAGACTATTTTTCAATATATTACTTGGTGAATGGATAGAATATGTTGGTTCTCTAGTTTGCTGAGATTTGCATATTCGATAGTTAGGCATGGTAGGGACGATACGGCTTGTTGTATATTGTCGCAACTCTAACCCCTTTAGTGTAAGACTATTTTTCAATATATTACTTGGTGAATGGATAGAATATGTTGGTTCTCTAGTTTGCTGAGATTTGCATATTCGATAGTTAGGCATGGTAGGGACGATACGGCTTGTTGTATATTGTCGCAACTCTAACCCCTTTAGTGTAAGACTATTTTTCAATATATTACTTCCTCAATGGATAGAATATGTTGGTCCTCTAGTTTGCTGAGATTTGCATATTCGATAGTTTGTCATGGTAGGGACGATACGGCTTGTTGTATATTGTCGCAACTCTAACCCCTTTAGTGTAAGACTATTTTTCAATATATTACTTCCTCAATGGATAGAATATGTTGGTCCTCTAGTTTGCTGAGATTTGCATATTCGATAGTTAGGCATGGTAGGGACGATACGGCTTGTTGTATATTGTCGCAACTCTAACCCCTTTAGTGTAAGACTATTTTTCAATATATTACTTGGTGAATGGATAGAATATGTTGGTCCTCTAGTTTGCTGAGATTTGCATATTCGATAGTTAGGCATGGTAGGGACGATACGGCTTGTTGTATATTGTCGCAACTCTAACCCCTTTAGTGTAAGACTATTTTTCAATATATTACTTCCTCAATGGATAGAATATGTTGGTCCTCTAGTTTGCTGAGATTTGCATATTCGATAGTTTGTCATGGTAGGGACGATACGGCTTGTTGTATATTGTCGCAACTCTAACCCCTTTAGTGTAAGACTATTTTTCAATATATTACTTGGTCAATAGATAGAATATGTTGGTCCTCTAGTTTGCTGAGATTTGCATATTCGATAGTTAGGCATGGTAAGGACGATACGGCTTGTTGTATATTGTCGCAACTCTAACCCCTTTAGTGTAAGACTATTTTTCAATATATTACTTGGTCAATGGATAGAATATGTTGGTCCTCTAGTTTGCTGAGATTTGCATATTCGATAGTTTGTCATGGTAGGGACAATACGGCTTGTTGTATATTGTCGCAACTCTAACCCCTTTAGTGTAAGACTATTTTTCAATATATTACTTCCTCAATGGATAGAATATGTTGGTTCTCTAGTTTGCTGAGATTTGCATATTCGATAGTTTGTCATGGTAGGGACGATACGGCTTGTTGTATATTGTCGCAACTCTAACCCCTTTAGTGTAAGTCTATTTTTCAATATATTACTTGGTGAATGGATAGAATATGTTGGTTCTCTAGTTTGCTGAGATTTGCATATTCGATAGTTTGTCATGGTAGGGACGATACGGCTTGTTGTATATTGTCGCAACTCTAACCCCTTTAGTGTAAGACTATTTTTCAATATATTACTTGGTCAATAGATAGAATATGTTGGTCCTCTAGTTTGCTGAGATTTGCATATTCGATAGTTAGGCATGGTAAGGACGATACGGCTTGTTGTATATTGTCGCAACTCTAACCCCTTTAGTGTAAGACTATTTTTCAATATATTACTTCCTCAATGGATAGAATATGTTGGTTCTCTAGTTTGCTGAGATTTGCATATTCGATAGTTAGGCATGGTAGGGACGATACGGCTTGTTGTATATTGTCGCAACTCTAACCCCTTTAGTGTAAGACTATTTTTCAATATATTACTTCCTCAATGGATAGAATATGTTGGTTCTCTAGTTTGCTGAGATTTGCATATTCGATAGTTAGGCATGGTAGGGACGATACGGCTTGTTGTATATTGTCGCAACTCTAACCCCTTTAGTGTAAGACTATTTTTCAATATATTACTTGGTCAATGGATAGAATATGTTGGTTCTCTAGTTTGCTGAGATTTGCATATTCGATAGTTAGGCATGGTAGGGACGATACGGCTTGTTGTATATTGTCGCAACTCTAACCCCTTTAGTGTAAGACTATTTTTCAATATATTACTTGGTCAATGGATAGAATATGTTGGTTCTCTAGTTTGCTGAGATTTGCATATTCGATAGTTAGGCATGGTAGGGACGATACGGCTTGTTGTATATTGTCGCAACTCTAACCCCTTTAGTGTAAGACTATTTTTCAATATATTACTTGGTCAATGGATAGAATATGTTGGTCCTCTAGTTTGCTGAGATTTGCATATTCGATAGTTTGTCATGGTAGGGACGATACGGCTTGTTGTATATTGTCGCAACTCTAACCCCTTTAGTGTAAGACTATTTTTCAATATATTACTTGGTCAATAGATAGAATATGTTGGTCCTCTAGTTTGCTGAGATTTGCATATTCGATAGTTAGGCATGGTAGGGACGATACGGCTTGTTGTATATTGTCGCAACTCTAACCCCTTTAGTGTAAGACTATTTTTCAATATATTACTTGGTGAATGGATAGAATATGTTGGTTCTCTAGTTTGCTGAGATTTGCATATTCGATAGTTTGTCATGGTAGGGACGATACGGCTTGTTGTATATTGTCGCAACTCTAACCCCTTTAGTGTAAGACTATTTTTCAATATATTACTTGGTCAATAGATAGAATATGTTGGTCCTCTAGTTTGCTGAGATTTGCATATTCGATAGTTAGGCATGGTAAGGACGATACGGCTTGTTGTATATTTTCGCAACTCTAACCCCTTTAGTGTAAGACTATTTTTCAATATATTACTTCCTCAATGGATAGAATATGTTGGTTCTCTAGTTTGCTGAGATTTGCATATTCGATAGTTAGGCATGGTAGGGACGATACGGCTTGTTGTATATTGTCGCAACTCTAACCCCTTTAGTGTAAGACTATTTTTCAATATATTACTTGGTCAATGGATAGAATATGTTGGTCCTCTAGTTTGCTGAGATTTGCATATTCGATAGTTAGGCATGGTAAGGACGATACGGCTTGTTGTATATTGTCGCAACTCTAACCCCTTTAGTGTAAGACTATTTTTCAATATATTACTTGGTCAATGGATAGAATATGTTGGTTCTCTAGTTTGCTGAGATTTGCATATTCGATAGTTAGGCATGGTAGGGACGATACGGCTTGTTGTATATTGTCGCAACTCTAACCCCTTTAGTGTAAGACTATTTTTCAATATATTACTTGGTCAATAGATAGAATATGTTGGTCCTCTAGTTTGCTGAGATTTGCATATTCGATAGTTTGTCATGGTAGGGACGATACGGCTTGTTGTATATTGTCGCAACTCTAACCCCTTTAGTGTAAGACTATTTTTCAATATATTACTTGGTCAATAGATAGAATATGTTGGTTCTCTAGTTTGCTGAGATTTGCATATTCGATAGTTAGGCATGGTAGGGACGATACGGCTTGTTGTATATTGTCGCAACTCTAACCCCTTTAGTGTAAGACTATTTTTCAATATATTACTTGGTCAATAGATAGAATATGTTGGTCCTCTAGTTTGCTGAGATTTGCATATTCGATAGTTTGTCATGGTAGGGACGATACGGCTTGTTGTATATTGTCGCAACTCTAACCCCTTTAGTGTAAGACTATTTTTCAATATATTACTTCCTCAATGGATAGAATATGTTGGTTCTCTAGTTTGCTGAGATTTTCATATTCGATAGTTTGTCATGGTAAGGACGATACGGCTTGTTGTATATTGTCGCAACTCTAACCCCTTTAGTGTAAGACTATTTTTCAATATATTACTTGGTCAATAGATAGAATATGTTGGTCCTCTAGTTTGCTGAGATTTGCATATTCGATAGTTTGTCATGGTAGGGACGATACGGCTTGTTGTATATTGTCGCAACTCTAACCCCTTTAGTGTAAGACTATTTTTCAATATATTACTTGGTCAATAGATAGAATATGTTGGTTCTCTAGTTTGCTGAGATTTGCATATTCGATAGTTTGTCATGGTAGGGACGATACGGCTTGTTGTATATTGTCGCAACTCTAACCCCTTTAGTGTAAGACTATTTTTCAATATATTACTTGGTCAATGGATAGAATATGTTGGTTCTCTAGTTTGCTGAGATTTGCATATTCGATAGTTAGGCATGGTAGGGACGATACGGCTTGTTGTATATTGTCGCAACTCTAACCCCTTTAGTGTAAGACTATTTTTCAATATATTACTTCCTCAATGGATAGAATATGTTGGTCCTCTAGTTTGCTGAGATTTGCATATTCCATAGTTAGGCATGGTAGGGACGATACGGCTTGTTGTATATTGTCGCAACTCTAACCCCTTTAGTGTAAGACTATTTTTCAATATATTACTTGGTCAATAGATAGAATATGTTGGTCCTCTAGTTTGCTGAGATTTGCATATTCGATAGTTAGGCATGGTAAGGACGATACGGCTTGTTGTATATTGTCGCAACTCTAACCCCTTTAGTGTAAGACTATTTTTCAATATATTACTTGGTCAATAGATAGAATATGTTGGTCCTCTAGTTTGCTGAGATTTGCATATTCGATAGTTTGTCATGGTAGGGACGATACGGCTTGTTGTATATTGTCGCAACTCTAACCCCTTTAGTGTAAGACTATTTTTCAATATATTACTTGGTCAATAGATAGAATATGTTGGTTCTCTAGTTTGCTGAGATTTGCATATTCGATAGTTTGTCATGGTAAGGACGATACGGCTTGTTGTATATTGTCGCAACTCTAACCCCTTTAGTGTAAGACTATTTTTCAATATATTACTTGGTCAATAGATAGAATATGTTGGTCCTCTAGTTTGCTGAGATTTGCATATTCGATAGTTAGGCATGGTAAGGACGATACGGCTTGTTGTATATTGTCGCAACTCTAACCCCTTTAGTGTAAGACTATTTTTCAATATATTACTTGGTCAATGGATAGAATATGTTGGTTCTCTAGTTTGCTGAGATTTGCATATTCGATAGTTTGTCATGGTAAGGACGATACGGCTTGTTGTATATTGTCGCAACTCTAACCCCTTTAGTGTAAGACTATTTTTCAATATATTACTTCCTCAATGGATAGAATATGTTGGTTCTCTAGTGTCCTGAGATTTGCATATTCGATAGTTAGGCATGGTAGGGACGATACGGCTTGTTGTATATTGTCGCAACTCTAACCCCTTTAGTGTAAGACTATTTTTCAATATATTACTTGGTCAATAGATAGAATATGTTGGTCCTCTAGTTTGCTGAGATTTGCATATTCGATAGTTTGTCATGGTAGGGACGATACGGCTTGTTGTATATTGTCGCAACTCTAACCCCTTTAGTGTAAGACTATTTTTCAATATATTACTTGGTCAATAGATAGAATATGTTGGTCCTCTAGTTTGCTGAGATTTGCATATTCGATAGTTAGGCATGGTAAGGACGATACGGCTTGTTGTATATTGTCGCAACTCTAACCCCTTTAGTGTAAGACTATTTTTCAATATATTACTTCCTCAATGGATAGAATATGTTGGTTCTCTAGTTTGCTGAGATTTGCATATTCGATAGTTAGGCATGGTAGGGACGATACGGCTTGTTGTATATTGTCGCAACTCTAACCCCTTTAGTGTAAGACTATTTTTCAATATATTACTTCCTCAATGGATAGAATATGTTGGTCCTCTAGTTTGCTGAGATTTGCATATTCCATAGTTAGGCATGGTAGGGACGATACGGCTTGTTGTATATTGTCGCAACTCTAACCCCTTTAGTGTAAGACTATTTTTCAATATATTACTTGGTCAATAGATAGAATATGTTGGTCCTCTAGTTTGCTGAGATTTGCATATTCGATAGTTAGGCATGGTAAGGACGATACGGCTTGTTGTATATTGTCGCAACTCTAACCCCTTTAGTGTAAGACTATTTTTCAATATATTACTTCCTCAATGGATAGAATATGTTGGTTCTCTAGTTTGCTGAGATTTGCATATTCGATAGTTAGGCATGGTAGGGACGATACGGCTTGTTGTATATTGTCGCAACTCTAACCCCTTTAGTGTAAGACTATTTTTCAATATATTACTTGGTCAATAGATAGAATATGTTGGTCCTCTAGTTTGCTGAGATTTGCATATTCGATAGTTTGTCATGGTAGGGACGATACGGCTTGTTGTATATTGTCGCAACTCTAACCCCTTTAGTGTAAGACTATTTTTCAATATATTACTTGGTCAATAGATAGAATATGTTGGTTCTCTAGTTTGCTGAGATTTGCATATTCGATAGTTAGGCATGGTAGGGACGATACGGCTTGTTGTATATTGTCGCAACTCTAACCCCTTTAGTGTAAGACTATTTTTCAATATATTACTTGGTCAATAGATAGAATATGTTGGTCCTCTAGTTTGCTGAGATTTGCATATTCGATAGTTTGTCATGGTAGGGACGATACGGCTTGTTGTATATTGTCGCAACTCTAACCCCTTTAGTGTAAGACTATTTTTCAATATATTACTTCCTCAATGGATAGAATATGTTGGTTCTCTAGTTTGCTGAGATTTGCATATTCGATAGTTTGTCATGGTAAGGACGATACGGCTTGTTGTATATTGTCGCAACTCTAACCCCTTTAGTGTAAGACTATTTTTCAATATATTACTTGGTCAATAGATAGAATATGTTGGTCCTCTAGTTTGCTGAGATTTGCATATTCGATAGTTTGTCATGGTAGGGACGATACGGCTTGTTGTATATTGTCGCAACTCTAACCCCTTTAGTGTAAGACTATTTTTCAATATATTACTTGGTCAATAGATAGAATATGTTGGTTCTCTAGTTTGCTGAGATTTGCATATTCGATAGTTTGTCATGGTAGGGACGATACGGCTTGTTGTATATTGTCGCAACTCTAACCCCTTTAGTGTAAGACTATTTTTCAATATATTACTTGGTCAATGGATAGAATATGTTGGTTCTCTAGTTTGCTGAGATTTGCATATTCGATAGTTAGGCATGGTAGGGACGATACGGCTTGTTGTATATTGTCGCAACTCTAACCCCTTTAGTGTAAGACTATTTTTCAATATATTACTTCCTCAATGGATAGAATATGTTGGTTCTCTAGTTTGCTGAGATTTGCATATTCGATAGTTAGGCATGGTAAGGACGATACGGCTTGTTGTATATTGTCGCAACTCTAACCCCTTTAGTGTAAGACCATTTTTCAATATATTACTCGGTCAATGGATAGAATATGTTGGTCCTCTAGTTTGCTGAGATTTGCATATTCGATAGTTAGGCATGGTAGGGACGATACGGCTTGTTGTATATTGTCGCAACTCTAACCCCTTTAGTGTAAGACTATTTTTCAATATATTACTTCCTCAATGGATAGAATATGTTGGTCCTCTAGTTTGCTGAGATTTGCATATTCGATAGTTTGTCATGGTAGGGACGATACGGCTTGTTGTATATTGTCGCAACTCTAACCCCTTTAGTGTAAGACTATTTTTCAATATATTACTTGGTCAATGGATAGAATATGTTGGTCCTCTAGTTTGCTGAGATTTGCATATTCCATAGTTAGGCATGGTAAGGACGATACGGCTTGTTGTATATTGTCGCAACTCTAACCCCTTTAGTGTAAGACTATTTTTCAATATATTACTTGGTCAATAGATAGAATATGTTGGTCCTCTAGTTTGCTGAGATTTGCATATTCGATAGTTTGTCATGGTAGGGACGATACGGCTTGTTGTATATTGTCGCAACTCTAACCCCTTTAGTGTAAGACTATTTTTCAATATATTACTTGGTCAATGGATAGAATATGTTGGTTCTCTAGTTTGCTCAGATTTGCATATTCGATAGTTAGGCATGGTAGGGACGATACGGCTTGTTGTATATTGTCGCAACTCTAACCCCTTTAGTGTAAGACTATTTTTCAATATATTACTTCCTCAATGGATAGAATATGTTGGTCCTCTAGTTTGCTGAGATTTGCATATTCGATAGTTAGGCATGGTAGGGACGATACGGCTTGTTGTATATTGTCGCAACTCTAACCCCTTTAGTGTAAGACTATTTTTCAATATATTACTTGGTCAATAGATAGAATATGTTGGTCCTCTAGTTTGCTGAGATTTGCATATTCGATAGTTTGTCATGGTAGGGACGATACGGCTTGTTGTATATTGTCGCAACTCTAACCCCTTTAGTGTAAGACTATTTTTCAATATATTACTTCCTCAATGGATAGAATATGTTGGTTCTCTAGTTTGCTGAGATTTGCATATTCGATAGTTAGGCATGGTAGGGACGATACGGCTTGTTGTATATTGTCGCAACTCTAACCCCTTTAGTGTAAGACTATTTTTCAATATATTACTTCCTCAATGGATAGAATATGTTGGTTCTCTAGTTTGCTGAGATTTGCATATTCGATAGTTAGGCATGGTAGGGACGATACGGCTTGTTGTATATTGTCGCAACTCTAACCCCTTTAGTGTAAGACTATTTTTCAATATATTACTTGGTCAATGGATAGAATATGTTGGTTCTCTAGTTTGCTGAGATTTGCATATTCGATAGTTTGTCATGGTAGGGACGATACGGCTTGTTGTATATTGTCGCAACTCTAACCCCTTTAGTGTAAGACTATTTTTCAATATATTACTTGGTCAATAGATAGAATATGTTGGTCCTCTAGTTTGCTGAGATTTGCATATTCGATAGTTAGGCATGGTAGGGACGATACGGCTTGTTGTATATTGTCGCAACTCTAACCCCTTTAGTGTAAGACTATTTTTCAATATATTACTTGGTCAATAGATAGAATATGTTGGTCCTCTAGGTTGCTGAGATTTGCATATTCGATAGTTAGGCATGGTAGAGACGATACGGCTTGTTGTATATTGTCGCAACTCTAACCCCTTTAGTGTAAGACTATTTTTCAATATATTACTTGGTCAATAGATAGAATATGTTGGTCCTCTAGTTTGCTGAGATTTGCATATTCGATAGTTAGGCATGGTAAGGACGATACGGCTTGTTGTATATTGTCGCAACTCTAACCCCTTTAGTGTAAGACTATTTTTCAATATATTACTTCCTCAATGGATAGAATATGTTGGTTCTCTAGTTTGCTGAGATTTGCATATTCGATAGTTAGGCATGGTAAGGACGATACGGCTTGTTGTATATTGTCGCAACTCTAACCCCTTTAGTGTAAGACTATTTTTCAATATATTACTTGGTCAATGGATAGAATATGTTGGTTCTCTAGTTTGCTGAGATTTGCATATTCGATAGTTAGGCATGGTAAGGACGATACGGCTTGTTGTATATTGTCGCAACTCTAACCCCTTTAGTGTAAGACTATTTTTCAATATATTACTTCCTCAATGGATAGAATATGTTGGTTCTCTAGTTTGCTGAGATTTGCATATTCGATAGTTAGGCATGGTAAGGACGATACGGCTTGTTGTATATTGTCGCAACTCTAACCCCTTTAGTGTAAGACTATTTTTCAATATATTACTTGGTGAATGGATAGAATATGTTGGTCCTCTAGTTTGCTGAGATTTGCATATTCGATAGTTAGGCATGGTAGGGACGATACGGCTTGTTGTATATTGTCGCAACTCTAACCCCTTTAGTGTAAGACTATTTTTCAATATATTACTTCCTCAATGGATAGAATATGTTGGTCCACTAGTTTGCTGAGATTTGCATATTCGATAGTTAGGCATGGTAGGGACGATACGGCTTGTTGTATATTGTCGCAACTCTAACCCCTTTAGTGTAAGACTATTTTTCAATATATTACTTGGTCAATAGATAGAATATGTTGGTCCTCTAGTTTGCTGAGATTTGCATATTCGATAGTTTGTCATGGTAGGGACGATACGGCTTGTTGTATATTGTCGCAACTCTAACCCCTTTAGTGTAAGACTATTTTTCAATATATTACTTCCTCAATGGATAGAATATGTTGGTTCTCTAGTTTGCTGAGATTTGCATATTCGATAGTTTGTCATGGTAGGGACGATACGGCTTGTTGTATATTGTCGCAACTCTAACCCCTTTAGTGTAAGACTATTTTTCAATATATTACTTGGTCAATAGATAGAATATGTTGGTTCTCTAGTTTGCTGAGATTTGCATATTCGATAGTTAGGCATGGTAGGGACGATACGGCTTGTTGTATATTGTCGCAACTCTAACCCCTTTAGTGTAAGACTATTTTTCAATATATTACTTGGTCAATGGATAGAATATGTTGGTTCTCTAGTTTGCTGAGATTTGCATATTCGATAGTTAGGCATGGTAAGGACGATACGGCTTGTTGTATATTGTCGCAACTCTAACCCCTTTAGTGTAAGACTATTTTTCAATATATTACTTCCTCAATGGATAGAATATGTTGGTTCTCTAGTTTGCTGAGATTTGCATATTCGATAGTTTGTCATGGTAGGGACGATACGGCTTGTTGTATATTGTCGCAACTCTAACCCCTTTAGTGTAAGACTATTTTTCAATATATTACTTCCTCAATGGATAGAATATGTTGGTTCTCTAGTTTGCTGAGATTTGCATATTCGATAGTTAGGCATGGTAGGGACGATACGGCTTGTTGTATATTGTCGCAACTCTAACCCCTTTAGTGTAAGACTATTTTTCAATATATTACTTCCTCAATGGATAGAATATGTTGGTTCTCTAGTTTGCTGAGATTTGCATATTCGATAGTTAGGCATGGTAGGGACGATACGGCTTGTTGTATATTGTCGCAACTCTAACCCCTTTAGTGTAAGACTATTTTTCAATATATTACTTGGTCAATAGATAGAATATGTTGGTCCTCTAGTTTGCTGAGATTTGCATATTCGATAGTTAGGCATGGTAAGGACGATACGGCTTGTTGTATATTGTCGCAACTCTAACCCCTTTAGTGTAAGACTATTTTTCAATATATTACTTCCTCAATGGATAGAATATGTTGGTTCTCTAGTTTGCTGAGATTTGCATATTCGATAGTTAGGCATGGTAGGGACGATACGGCTTGTTGTATATTGTCGCAACTCTAACCCCTTTAGTGTAAGACTATTTTTCAATATATTACTTGGTCAATAGATAGAATATGTTGGTCCTCTAGTTTGCTGAGATTTGCATATTCGATAGTTAGGCATGGTAGGGACGATACGGCTTGTTGTATATTGTCGCAACTCTAACCCCTTTAGTGTAAGACTATTTTTCAATATATTACTTGGTCAATAGATAGAATATGTTGGTTCTCTAGTTTGCTGAGATTTGCATATTCGATAGTTTGTCATGGTAGGGACGATACGGCTTGTTGTATATTGTCGCAACTCTAACCCCTTTAGTGTAAGACTATTTTTCAATATATTACTTCCTCAATGGATAGAATATGTTGGTTCTCTAGTTTGCTGAGATTTGCATATTCGATAGTTTGTCATGGTAGGGACGATACGGCTTGTTGTATATTGTCGCAACTCTAACCCCTTTAGTGTAAGACTATTTTTCAATATATTACTTGGTCAATGGATAGAATATGTTGGTTCTCTAGTTTGCTGAGATTTGCATATTCGATAGTTAGGCATGGTAAGGACGATACGGCTTGTTGTATATTGTCGCAACTCTAACCCCTTTAGTGTAAGACTATTTTTCAATATATTACTTCCTCAATGGATAGAATATGTTGGTTCTCTAGTTTGCTGAGATTTGCATATTCGATAGTTTGTCATGGTAGGGACGATACGGCTTGTTGTATATTGTCGCAACTCTAACCCCTTTAGTGTAAGACTATTTTTCAATATATTACTTCCTCAATGGATAGAATATGTTGGTTCTCTAGTTTGCTGAGATTTGCATATTCGATAGTTAGGCATGGTAGGGACGATACGGCTTGTTGTATATTGTCGCAACTCTAACCCCTTTAGTGTAAGACTATTTTTCAATATATTACTTGGTCAATAGATAGAATATGTTGGTCCTCTAGTTTGCTGAGATTTGCATATTCGATAGTTAGGCATGGTAAGGACGATACGGCTTGTTGTATATTGTCGCAACTCTAACCCCTTTAGTGTAAGACTATTTTTCAATATATTACTTCCTCAATGGATAGAATATGTTGGTTCTCTAGTTTGCTGAGATTTGCATATTCGATAGTTTGTCATGGTAGGGACGATACGGCTTGTTGTATATTGTCGCAACTCTAACCCCTTTAGTGTAAGACTATTTTTCAATATATTACTTCCTCAATGGATAGAATATGTTGGTTCTCTAGTTTGCTGAGATTTGCATATTCGATAGTTAGGCATGGTAGGGACGATACGGCTTGTTGTATATTGTCGCAACTCTAACCCCTTTAGTGTAAGACTATTTTTCAATATATTACTTGGTCAATAGATAGAATATGTTGGTCCTCTAGTTTGCTGAGATTTGCATATTCGATAGTTAGGCATGGTAAGGACGATACGGCTTGTTGTATATTGTCGCAACTCTAACCCCTTTAGTGTAAGACTATTTTTCAATATATTACTTCCTCAATGGATAGAATATGTTGGTTCTCTAGTTTGCTGAGATTTGCATATTCGATAGTTAGGCATGGTAGGGACGATACGGCTTGTTGTATATTGTCGCAACTCTAACCCCTTTAGTGTAAGACTATTTTTCAATATATTACTTGGTCAATAGATAGAATATGTTGGTTCTCTAGTTTACTGAGATTTGCATATTCGATAGTTAGGCATGGTAGGGACGATACGGCTTGTTGTATATTGTCGCAACTCTAACCCCTTTAGTGTAAGACTATTTTTCAATATATTACTTCCTCAATGGATAGAATATGTTGGTTCTCTAGTTTGCTGAGATTTGCATATTCGATAGTTTGTCATGGTAGGGACGATACGGCTTGTTGTATATTGTCGCAACTCTAACCCCTTTAGTGTAAGACTATTTTTCAATATATTACTTCCTCAATGGATAGAATATGTTGGTTCTCTAGTTTGCTGAGATTTGCATATTCGATAGTTAGGCATGGTAGGGACGATACGGCTTGTTGTATATTGTCGCAACTCTAACCCCTTTAGTGTGTGACTATTTTTCAATATATTACTTGGTCAATAGATAGAATATGTTGGTCCTCTAGTTTGCTGAGATTTGCATATTCGATAGTTAGGCATGGTAAGGACGATACGGCTTGTTGTATATTGTCGCAACTCTAACCCCTTTAGTGTAAGACTATTTTTCAATATATTACTTCCTCAATGGATAGAATATGTTGGTTCTCTAGTTTGCTGAGATTTGCATATTCGATAGTTAGGCATGGTAGGGACGATACGGCTTGTTGTATATTGTCGCAACTCTAACCCCTTTAGTGTAAGACTATTTTTCAATATATTACTTGGTCAATAGATAGAATATGTTGGTCCTCTAGTTTGCTGAGATTTGCATATTCGATAGTTAGGCATGGTAGGGACGATACGGCTTGTTGTATATTGTCGCAACTCTAACCCCTTTAGTGTAAGACTATTTTTCAATATATTACTTGGTCAATAGATAGAATATGTTGGTCCTCTAGTTTGCTGAGATTTGCATATTCGATAGTTAGGCATGGTAGGGACGATACGGCTTGTTGTATATTGTCGCAACTCTAACCCCTTTAGTGTAAGACTATTTTTCAATATATTACTTCCTCAATGGATAGAATATGTTGGTTCTCTAGTTTGCTGAGATTTGCATATTCGATAGTTTGTCATGGTAGGGACGATACGGCTTGTTGTATATTGTCGCAACTCTAACCCCTTTAGTGTAAGACTATTTTTCAATATATTACTTCCTCAATGGATAGAATATGTTGGTTCTCTAGTTTGCTGAGATTTGCATATTCGATAGTTTGTCATGGTAGGGACGATACGGCTTGTTGTATATTGTCGCAACTCTAACCCCTTTAGTGTAAGACTATTTTTCAATATATTACTTGGTCAATAGATAGAATATGTTGGTTCTCTAGTTTGCTGAGATTTGCATATTCGATAGTTTGTCATGGTAGGGACGATACGGCTTGTTGTATATTGTCGCAACTCTAACCCCTTTAGTGTAAGACTATTTTTCAATATATTACTTCCTCAATGGATAGAATATGTTGGTTCTCTAGTTTGCTGAGATTTGCATATTCGATAGTTAGGCATGGTAAGGACGATACGGCTTGTTGTATATTGTCGCAATTCTAACCCCTTTAGTGTAAGACTATTTTTCAATATATTACTTGGTCAATGGATAGAATATGTTGGTTCTCTAGTTTGCTCAGATTTGCATATTCGATAGTTTCACATGGTAGGGACGATACGGCTTGTTGTATATTGTCGCAACTCTAACCCCTTTAGTGTAAGACTATTTTTCAATATATTACTTGGTCAATGGATAGAATATGTTGGTTCTCTAGTTTGCTGAGATTTGCATATTCGATAGTTAGGCATGGTAGGGACGATACGGCTTGTTGTATATTGTCGCAACTCTAACCCCTTTAGTGTAAGACTATTTTTCAATATATTACTTGGTCAATGGATAGAATATGTTGGTTCTCTAGTTTGCTCAGATTTGCATATTCGATAGTTAGGCATGGTAGGGACGATACGGCTTGTTGTATATTGTCGCAACTCTAACCCCTTTAGTGTAAGACTATTTTTCAATATATTACTTGGTCAATGGATAGAATATGTTGGTTCTCTAGTTTGCTGAGATTTGCATATTCGATAGTTAGGCATGGTAGGGACGATACGGCTTGTTGTATATTGTCGCAACTCTAACCCCTTTAGTGTAAGACTATTTTTCAATATATTACTTGGTCAATGGATAGAATATGTTGGTTCTCTAGTTTGCTCAGATTTGCATATTCGATAGTTTCACATGGTAGGGACGATAAGAGGCCGAATAGTAATCTGTCAATGTACGGGTCGAATCATAAAACTCATTTTCATAGCAAATTTATGTGTTTATATTTTAACGTCCATTATAATTAACTGAGTTAATTATGATTAACCATAACCTGAGTCCATTATAATTAACTGAGTTAATACTCTTAAGTTCCGCAAAAAGAGCTAGTAGATATATATATATATATATATATATATATATATATATATATATATATATATATATATATATATTGCGTGTGGATAACAAAAACAATTATTCAAATAATACGCCGCTAGCACCCAGATGCTGTAAGGATAACTGAGTCTGGACCATACGGAACACTAGGGAGATAGTTTGGTCAGTACAAAGCACCGGCTGCCTGATTTACCCCTTTGCAGGTACCAAATAATAAATTATTCAAAGGCTAGCCTTACCTAGGGAGGATCAGGGAAGCTAAATCCAACCTACGAACGAAGACACTAGAAGGTAAAATGTTTATTACGCCTAAGTTTTGAACAAAGGTACAACAGAATCTTCATCAGAGTCCAGAGTTCTACCAGTGAGGTAACCTTGTTCTGGTTGAATTTGGCAACTCAGGCATAGATTTGACGGGACCACCTACGAGAGTGTTGGTTCTGATCCCTGCGAGGCGAAATATTAAACCCTTGTATTCTAAGCGTTCCAGATCACTACACTGATGGAATCACGCTAAAAAGGCGCAGGTCCTGGGATTTGGACATATATAGAAAGAAGCCCCGAAATAAGAAACCGTATACCGTAACATCCACTGGCGAGCCTGTGTAAACAGCTGGGATAGCCAAGTTCCGCCATAAACCAATGTCATTTAGACCAGATCGTGTTTGGAGTCTGCCTATCGATTATTTGCTTTCCCTTAGAATCGATTAATCAGCTGAGATTTAGATTAAAGAGACAGTGTTTGTTTTGGGTTCGTGGTTCGGGATTTATCGTGTCCTACAGTACGGAAATAGCCGAACCCTTCCTTCTGTTCTGTGCAGAGCTGTCCTTCGAATCGCCCGTCGGCCTTGTGAGAGCGGTGTTTACAAACAGTCCTATTGGTGAGTCAAGAGTATTCCTAAGAGCTAGGACTCCTTAATCTATCTTGGAAATGGTTTGACTCCTTTTTTACTGCTGTTCTTATCTCAAGACAGTTTGACTCGGAGTTGTTTGACTAGATCCGACCAGAGACGCCATCATTATCTTCTCTCTTCAAACACTTTCACCGTCCAATATCAAGGCTAGGTTTGTTCAATGTCTTTAATCGAAACTCAATCAGACAATTCGTGGGATCATCAAACACTTTCTGTTTTAACAACCATTGCTTTCATATGCAACTCCGAAATATTTTTTTTTTTTTTAACAACTAAACGTATTTAAAACGAGTGTTCGAGGAAATTAATGCGGGTTCTTTTCTTAAATAATGTATTTAATTGTTATTCAGCTAATATGTATATATATATATATATATATATATATATATATATATATACTTTTAATAAAGGCCTTATAGGCTAAAAGAAGAGGAAAACTATATCGTCGATACAAATGAAAAGTATCGAATATGGAAAAACGCATTTTTCATTTTAAATCTTTGCTGATTGCTGTTGGACTGATGGATGGCCAATTCTCGAATCTAAGTTTACACAGTGAAAGGAGGATGTAACCACTGTCAAAAGGCAGACTATTTCACTGCCCAAAGGCAGAGTAATAAATAAAAGTATTTTCACTCTTGAAAGTGGTGATTTTCATATTCGTTAGTTTGCATTTATATCGACGATTTGTCGAAGAAGTTACGAGAGAATATATATATATATATATATATATATATATATATATATATATATATATATATATATATATAATAGAATTGCAGAATCCATTCCCGTGCCTCCTACCACACCAAACTCCCCTCGTCCATGAGAAGCTAATTGTACCCCCGTGATTGGTGATTCTTATACTAGGAACTTCTCACGGTACTCTGCCTCAGGGGTTTTGTCAGTGTCGCTTGTCCACTAAGTGCACTTAAGTTCCCACCTCGAGTCTCCCTTCGGCACTTGATCTTCTCAGGATGACTAATCTAATCCGTGAGAAATAACGTTCTCAGCATAAACTTGGGGATGACCAAGGGTTTTTCAAGTTCCTATGGAAAAATCAATTCTGATCCTGTGAGTGTCGCCAGATTACACGGCTTTTGGTTCCATCCACGACCCCAGACAGATATATAGGACCTGGACTACGAATTGTCTTCATTCTCACAAGAAACCCTGAAGAAGCCTGCAGCATATCTGGCGAAACGTCGGTAATTGTAACAACGAAACGGTCATATCCAGAATACCTCATAACATTATATGTATTCTATACTTCTTAGTCCAACTACTTGAAAATCAAATGAGAAAAATGTTGACTTTCACATCCCTTAAATTCCATAATGTAAGTCTCGTCTTAGGATATAAGATTAATCCTACCCATCAAGAATATAAATAATATCCAACCATTTAATAAGACCATATACTCCAACTTTTTATAAATATCTGATAAATATAAAAAGTTCTTATCTAACGATTACCATGCTATTATCAGTCCATTGAACTGTTCACCACTATAATTAGCCCATAGCGTTCTATCCTAGACTAATCAGCTGCACTCTAGCGAGAAAAAAGACACACATACATACATATATATATACATATATATATATATATATATATATATATATATATATATATATATATATATACACATATATATATATATATATATATATATATACATATATACATACATAATTTATATATATATAAATTCTTAGGAGGCATGGGGTCGTTAAAGCAGTCTTCCTGTCTTCATACTACTTTATTTAATAGGCCCGACACGTTTCATGTATCTTTTCTTCGCACCTCTTCAGGGGCACTTCTTGCTAGGAAGTCCTCTCTACACCATTTAAACCCTCTGGAGTTTAGCTTAATACTATTAAGCCTGCTTCTTACAACATGATATTTCATATTATTATTGTTGATCAGAGATAAAAGTAAGGAGTACTAAAATTCTACTTGAACGTCAAAAGAATGGATCCTTCGAGTCTAAGATAGGAGATCCTGGAATTTTCTGAAAATCATTGTAAAGCAAGAGTATAAATAATTGAATGTACTCGGGGAGCGAAATAAGATATTCATGGAGCAGAAATCACGCTAACAGACATTCCACGTAAAGGCACAATCAGATATTACATTTTTGATTGAAAAGTCAGTCGGAGTGAGAAGGGTGGAGTAGTTTGATCTATAAAAAATAATTAGCTCGTTCAGAAAGAATGAAACAATTCTCAGCGAAATGATGAAACATGTCAAAACAGCAATAATTCTACTCCGTTGACCTAACCATGGGTACACGACAATAATAAACAGGGTGTATCGTAAGTTAATGACAATCCTTCAGGGGATGAAACTAGACAAAGAATGTAGTTCAGCGCCAGCAACCAAACATTTATATCTCACTCCGTTCCAGAGATATTCTGTTAGAAAGGTTCTTTAGGGAAAAACTTGTTCTTTGAAGTACAACTCCAATTTCATCTGCTTGGACACATACTTTTTCAATGAGTCATTATATTTTTGAAATCAGCATTAAATTAGATTTAGGGCTAATACACATTCAATGTTTACAATTATCTCATTCAAACGGCCTTTCGTCCACTGGAACCGAAAAGCTGCGAACTGCGAAGCAACGAATTCGGACGATCGGCGTTCGTCCGAATTCGTGCGAATGCCTCTCGTCCATTGCCTCAGTGTTCGTCCGAATTCGTGCGAATGCCTCTCGTCCATTGCCTCAGTGTTCGTTCGAATTCGTGCGAATGCCTCTCGTCCATTTCCTCAGTGTTCGTCCTAATTCGTGCGAATGCCTCTCATCCATTGCCTCAGTGTTCGTCCGAATTCGTGCGAAGGCCTCTCGTCCTTTGCCTCAGTGTTCGTCCTAATTCGTGCGAAGGCCTCTCGTCCATTGCCTCAGTGTTCGTCCTAATTCGTGCGAAGGCCTCTCGTCCATTGCCTCAGTGTTCGTCCGAATTCGTGCGAAGGCCTCTCGTCCATTGCCTCAGTGTTCGTCCGAATTCGTGCGAAGGCCTCTCGTCCATTGCCTCAGTGTTCGTCCGAATTCGTGCGAAGGCCTCTCGTCCATTGCCTCAGTGTTCGTCCGAATTCGTGCGAATGCCTCTCGTCCATTGCCTCAGTGTTCGTCTGAATACCTCTCGTCCATTGCCTCAGTGTTCGTCCGAATTCGTGCGAATGCCTCTCGTCCATTGCCTCAGTGTTCGTCCTAATTCGTGCGAAGGCCTCTCGTCCATTGCCTCAGTATTCGTCCGAATTCGCACTAGACTTGATGGCTCTTACTCACAGTCCATTTTCAACCATGACATTTCGCACTCGTTCGCTAACTAAATCCCAGCAGAATGGGATCGGTTCGCACTTCGCACAAGTTCGGACGAAAACGGACGAACGATACGGGCCCATTGTTCGTGTGTTTTCGTCCGAATTCGGACGAATTCATTTCGCAGCTTTTCGGTTCCAGTGAACGAGAGGCCTAATATTAATCCCAAAAGTAGAAATTAATAATATCTTCTGTTTAGCGAAAACGTTTCGAATATCCCTAATTTTCCACAAAATAAATCCTGCAGATTGCGAATCTCACAAATGTAAAACGTAATGAGCCTTGCAACGGTATACTCAGAACTGAGGTTATCTTTCAATTTCAGAATGTAATTGGAATTCCAGAGTGAAAAAACATGAAATAAACAAAAGTAATATCACGTTTGTTTTCGTGAAATTATCAAAACAAAATGCAAATTATTATTGAAGAGTAATATATGTAATGATTCTAGTAAGTATAGCCATGAAGATTAGATAGTTAGCCGTCGAGGTGATAAGTAAAGATGGAATAGTTGGGATTCGGCTAAATAAACTTTTTTTTAGCCGAATCCCAACTATTCCATCTTTACTTAGCAAGTATAATATTTGTTTAGTGGCGTTGACCTACATATTCTGTTTAATTTCATCCCCTGAAGGATTGTCATTAACTTGCGATTCGCCCTGTATTACTATTAGATAATCTCAGTGTTTATTACGAATATTGTGCTAAGTCGAAGGAAGATCATATAAAAACACATTTGGGTTAGGGTTTTGTTGGGCCTAAGCATCAACAACCCATCGGTTTTTAAGATCAACTGAAGATGTTGCTATCAAACACAGCGAGTGGAATATAAAGCAGCCTAGAGAGTCAACACTTCAGAACCGGTTCTAGACTATAATAAAAAAAGTTGAATATATAAAAAAATCTCTGTTTATGACAGCTATAGTTGTAGAAGGCCGCCGTTGGAGCGTGGGATTCAACTTCTGCAACCTCTGCTCGTTCTATAGTAAATAGATAGATAATTCCATAGTAATATCCAGATTCGTCGAATAATTTTGGTGTTATTGTTTTATTATTGACATTACAGTACTTCAAGATCTATCCAAACCAGGATTCGCCAAAATAGGCCCAGCCCGCAAAAACCTACCTTAGTTTTTAGCTCTTATAACAAACATTTCTCTATAAATTTACAAAACTATTTATTGAAAAATCCAGGAATAAATGTTTTCAAATATCTATTATATCGTAAATCCTCTGTGGTTGTGAGCTAGAAATTGATCCTTAAAATGACTGGGGTTGAGAGAAGGTCCCCGAACTACACAACATTAACAATCCTTCCTATATACAAAAAAAAAAAATCAGTCCCGTAACAAGCCACGAGGGCCCTGAGGGGCAGATACTACAGAGGTATATAGTTCATGACCATACGGCACACTAGGGAGATAGTGTGGTCAGTAGTATGCTCCGGCCGCCTGATTTTCCCTTTGGCTTCTTCGACTGCTAGAGTCATTAGGTTAATCCTTTACAGCCCAAAATGGTTTTCTGATATGATAGTGGGGTTTCAGCTAAGAGATGATGTCAGATTAGTGACATGTATATACCGGATGTTTCGGCTGCTTCTTGGTAGCATTCCTCAGCTAAAAAACAAATACAAATGCAGAATTACAAAAGAGAATAATTAAACAAATACATTTTGTCGGCCTAACATACTGCTTTTTTTAATGAATTGGTAAAAAAAAATCTGATATTTTCCTAGTTTTCCTTGATTCTTCGCGAGGATATGTATCCTAAAACTGTTCCTCCAAGTTAATCCTTAAAAGACCCTTAGCTCAAATATATAGAATTAGCAAATAAGGCGGAAGGTCAATAATACTACGCCACACACTTTCCTACGCCACACGCTAGACGTGGCCCTGCTAGATGAAGGTTCTCCTCCTCAAGTCTAGTCTAGTCTAGAATGAAGTGTAGGCCCTGCTAGTGGAAGGTTCTCCTCCTCAAGTCTAGTCTAGTCTAGAATGAAGTGTAGGCCCTGCTAGTGGAAGGTTCTCCTCCTCAAGTCTAGTCTAGTCTAGAATGAAGTGTAGGCCCTGCTAGTGGAAGGTTCTCCTCTTCAAGTCTAGTCTAGTCTAGAATGAAGTGTAGGCCCTGCTAGTGGAAGGTTCTCCTCCTCAAGTCTAGTCTAGTCTAGAATGAAGTGTAGGCCCTGCTAGTGGAAGGTTCTCCTCCTCAAGTCTAGTCTAGTCTAGAATGAAGTGTAGGCCCTGCTAGTGGAAGGTTCTCCTCCTCAAGTCTAGTCTAGTCTAGAATGAAGAGTAGGCCCTGCTAGTGGAAGGTTCTCCTCCTCAAGTCTAGTCTAGTCTAGAATGAAGAGTAGGCCCTGCTAGTGGAAGGTTCTCCTCCTCAAGTCTAGTCTAGTCTAGAATGAAGTGTAGGCCCTGCTAGTGGAAGGTTCTCCTCCTCAAGTCTAGTCTAGTCTAGAATGAAGAGTAGGCCCTGCTAGTGGAAGGTTCTCCTCCTCAAGTCTAGTCTAGTCTAGTCTAGAATGAAGTGTAGGCCCTGCTAGTGGAAGGTTATCCTCCTCAAGTCTAGTCTAGTCTAGAATGAAGTGTAGGCCCTGCTAGTGGAAGGTTCTCCTCCTCAAGTCTAGTCTAGTCTAGAATGAAGTGTAGGCCCTGCTAGTGGAAGGTTCTCCTCCTCAAGTCTAGTCTAGTCTAGAATGAAGAGTAGGCCCTGCTAGTGGAAGGTTCTCCTCCTCAAGTCTAGTCTAGTCTAGAATGAAGTGTAGGCCCTGCTAGTGGAAGGTTCTCCTCCTCAAGTTGTGGCTGAATTTAGGTTTTAATTATATTCCCCTGAAGAGTGTGAAAGTGTGTGGCGTAGTTTTATTGATCTTCCGCCTTATTCGCTGATTCTACAAGTCCTCTAGGTAGAATCGCCTAGTAGTTTAGGTAGCCGAAATACTGACCTTACAGCTGAATGTGTTCTCGGCACTGATTCGATTTCCACGGGCTGCCCCCTCCCCTTCAGGGACGAGATGTACCCAGCTGTAGTACCTGCTTCTAGGCGGCTTTCCTAGAAGCAATCAATGTTTTAGCCGGATAATGGAGTGCAGGTAACGAGGCGTTGACGCGGGTAGCCGAGGGCGGGTACTTGGGTCTTTATACCTGATTCTTTACAAGGTTTGGGGGGAAAATATGTATATTTTAAGAAAACATCGACACTTATCATAAGCCATTACATCCCTTATATTATTTATTTTAATGTTATAGTCCATTATTATTAACTAAGAATTTTAGGATGGGGTTATCTATAGGTTACCACCCTTTTCTAGCCAGGATAGTGCTGACGCCTTTTTTTTTTCTAAAGAAAGCCCACCCCATATTGGGAATCGAACCCACGACCATTGGCACGGAGTGTTGAGTGCTCATGCCTTAACACTCACGGCCACCGGGCCTCTTCCCTTATATTAAGACGTTGGACAATACATGTAACATAATGATTCTTGTACTGAAAAAGATTGCAGTTTCTGCCTACATCCATGGGGCGTCCAGCTACTTTCAAACCAACGTCAAGACGTACTGCTAAATGAAGATATGATCGGAACAAATTTAGAAGGAACTACTGACGTGCACTTACATACATATATGTTAATATATTCCTATTTAAAATAAAAATTATTTTTTAAAATATTGATTTAGGTACACTCAATTTGTAAATAACAAATTCGCCTCCACCATTCTTGCCTTTCGCAGTATAGTCGGTTTTTTATTTTAATTATTTTTTAAATTGGACTAAATGCCCAAAAATTATTTTAATGAAAAATAGTCCGTCCTGAAACATTATTTTCTGCTCTCCAACTTCTAAAGAAAGAAATCAATCCTATAACAACTTCTTCGGCATTAAATACTCGGTGAGTACGGGAAGAAATGTAAGAAGACGAGATCCTTCCAAGCCGTCAGATGTGTTTGAAAGGCTTAAACGGATTATACAGGTTCTTTAATAGGATTTCATAAACCCCTTTCTACAGAGCCCTTCTGGATTCGATGACAGGAGGATCAGACATAGTTAATCCTCAGGATGAAAGGCTAGGATATCCTGAAGGATCTTAGCAGGACCTTCCAGAAGCACGTTCCAAGGATCAACATTCGGCTGAATATACACTCGCTTTAATCCTGTCTTTCAGAATAATCCTTCAAGATGACGTCAGGACCTAGAAGAGCGATGGGAAACAGGATATATTCCTTGACAGGATCAACAAAGGACTTTGGAAGCAGGAAGACTGCAATACAACAAAATATACAAAGACTTTGAAAAAACTGTCAAGAAAAAACTCATCTTGTTTACAAAACCTGTATCTATTTACCATCTGATGCAATCTGGATTTATTTATTCTCTATTCCTATTTCGATTAATTATTATATACTAGCTGAATACCTGTGCTTCGTCAGGGAAGATAAGTAGTTATTTCATAGCGTTAAATAATGTAACAATAACGCTACTCTCACTCTCTCTCTCTCTCTCTCTCTCTCTCTCTATATATATATATATATATATATATATATATATATATATATATATATAATTTCGAGCAGTTTATTATGGCGCGGCTCCCTTCATGCTATATGGTATTCATCAATTGATAAGTAATCAAAGCTTAATGTTTCTGGACATTGGGGCGCTCCGGACCAGTGTCGAGAAACAGATAACCTAGAGATAATCCCGTTATCTATAGGTTACCAGTAACAGGAGTTTCAGGCTTCGTGATATTATTACCTCGGATAGACCATCACCAGGTACAGGGAAAACTCTATGAGGGACAAAATCACAGTTTATTTCTAGTAATTCAAGGTCTGCCATCCTAGTTGAAATTAAACGCAAATAAAAATAATATTATGAAATAAATACAGTACGCTAACAGCTGACCTGTTGTCCTAGCAACGCTTGCTGCCTAGGCTTGCCTGCTCTCTAACCAAATAAAATTCAAACCCCTCTAAAAATACTTAAAAATTCCGATATCAAAAATTCTTTTCTTAGCGAGTGTTGACGTTCTAAAGGGAGTGTCAATGCAAAATTTCGAATTTTTCTGTCAAGTGGTTTGGGCTGGGCGATGATAGGTCAGTGAGTGAGTGATATTTGACAAATATATTGTAGATATTATGTTAGTTATAAGATTTAATATTTTCTACAAGGAAATGTTGGGCAAGAAAATATCCTAAACCGTGTTATAGAATTGAGATGAACTATATCTGAGGTAACGAAATGAATATCTGTCTTTTATCGGTTTATAATATTTATTACAATAAACTTAGAGTTGTTAATACTACGTCAACTGGAAGAGCTACTGAGAAAGTTTTGTTTGTTGGCACCAGTACACTAGTGGACGAAATCTTTCGCGCCATCCGTTAGAAAGCTCTACATGCAAAGTTCGCGACTGCTTAAATAAAGGATTTTCAGTATTTCATAGTTTGCAAATACTGAATATGTTATTTTGCAACGTACGATCCGCCTGGAGTTGGGCTCCAAGTGTTAATAACATCCGTGAAAAGCAACATTAGCATGAAGATACCGCGAGCTTTTCTACGGAACAACCAAGAATTAGTGAAGTAAGTGTTCAGCGAGTGACAGATTCGATTGGGAAGAAGTCCGCTATTTACTTGCCGTGTCGCATGACGAATGGTGCCCCTTATTCTGGCAAAATGTTGACCATAAAAAATAGTTGTAGCCCCACCCCCATTTTTGAAAAATTACTAAACTCAAGGTGTCACTTTAGTAATTTTTCAAAAATGGGGTGGGGCTACAACTATTTTTCTCTTTTACCATCTCTCAGGGGAATACGGCTGAACAGTTGGTATCATTTTGTGGCAGTGGGAGAACTATCAACAGGTTGTATCATTGATTATGTTTGGTAAACCATAACAACTTGCAAAACCTCTTGCCAGAACTAGGGGTAAGGTTTCAGGTAAAACTGAGTGTCTCTTTCGTTTAAAGCACCATTTGATCCGGCGTGAAAGATTAATATATGTTAAATAAATAGATAATCTTGATTTATAGATCTTTACGCTGCCAATAAAACCTCAAGTAATCATTTGCCAAGAACACATTTCAGCCTAAAATTAAAATATCCCGTAATGACAAGAAAATTCCTGGCTCATTAAGTGAGTTAGAGGATTGGAAGGAAAGAAAGTATATTTCTGCGTGACAAGAAGATGGCGGGCCAGTAGAAGCCGGAAGTACTCATGAAGAGAGGAAAAAGCTGTTGAAGAGTTTGCGGTCCTTTGTACTGTTAGTCAATCAACCCTCTACCGGAATACTGGTGGTTGAAGAACAGCTGTTCGTATCGCTCCAAACGGAACCAAAATTTACCTGTCATAGATTAGATGAATATCAAACGTCTCGAAGAAGTTTCAACTTAATCAATCGTTCCCAAACTGAAAATGATGCATGATAAAGATGAAGCAGTTCCTGCGGGCCCATAACTCCATCACATTCATCCCATCAGGTAATTTTGATAATGAAGTATGACGTCAAAGACCCAAGTACTCATCACTGAAGAACTGCATCGGAATGAAACATCAGTAAGTGCGGATACTCAGAAGTAGCAGTGAACTCACTGCTGGTAGCTGTGATTCACCAAGTATCAATGTCCTATTCTAGGTTCCTAATCATCATTAGTATCTATAGATACCGTTCCTTCAGATACTACGGGGATAAGTCCACATCTATTCCATAGATTTATAGACCAATCACCCCTAGGAATGTTGTAGATAAAGTCTTTTGTAAATAGTAAATCTATTCTGGAGCATTTCTTGTGGCTATTCTAAGTGTAGTTTCCTACCAATTACATCCTTCAAGCCTGATACAACGACTTGTGGTGTATTCCGATACTATCTGTAGGCTTCCTACCTGACTTGAAGTATCTACCTACAGCTTTAATAGATACAATCCAATATAACCTTCAACAGAACTAATATCCTATTATATTCAATAGTGTTCTATTGCTTTCAATTAATACACTAATTGTGAATAACTAACTAACATTAGTTTTACTTACCTATTTATTTTTTTTTTCATAAATTAGGAGAAATAATACACTCCATTAATTAAACAGTTTATCATTAAACAGTTTATCATTAAACAAATCTAATTTTTGTATTACCGCTATGGCTCTCATGATGAGAAAGAATTAGTGAAATTAACCAGCCAATCATAAAAACAGTTATAAAACGAGAATATTATCACCCACAACACCTCTATTTTGGATTACGTATCAAACATAGTTCCGAAGTAGAGGGTTATGACTAGGGAATGGATGTTATTGTATTTACAAAGTTCTTTCTCATTCTAAAATCGTAAGTCCTGATGTAATTCTCCACGTTTTAAGTGATTTTAATGCATTTGAACAGTTACTTATTTTATATATTTTGTCAAAACTCCATATTTATACATATTCTACCATAAATACATATTTTTTTATATATGTATATCTTGATATTCTTCCTAAGTTTTATTTATGCTTTATTTTCTATTTATTAATTTATAGAGTTTTAGCCATTTTTTTCTATGTTTTTTCAACTTTTTCTCTTTCCGTTTATAATAACAGAGTTCCTACTTATTATTTATGCTTTCAATATTTCTTTTTACACATATTTTATAGTGTTTTAGATATTTGTTTACTAATTATTTTGTATTATCTGTTACAAAGTTATATGTATATGTTTTGAATTTTATTTTACATGATCATCCGTTTCCTAGTTATGATTCATAGCCGACCAAAAATCCAACGATATAATAGACAGGTTAAAACACCTGTTCACAAAGGTTAGAAATTAATAGTAAATATAACAAAAAATATAAATAAATTAATTACATGCAATATCAATACAACTAAATATATATTGAAATACATCATAAATAAAAAATGAATCAATATAAATAAATATATGTAACTAATAAAGAAATGAATAAAAAAATGTATCTTTTGATTATATACATGGGATCACTTGTCCAATGCGAAGCCTCGTTAGTGGTACGACTTTTGATTATATACATGGGATCACTTGTCCAATGCGAAGCCTCGTTAGTGGTACGACTTTTGATTGTATACATGGGATCACTTGATAATTAGCTTCATTACAATATCTATATAATATATTGTAATATCCAACTGTTTATCTGAGACACTTGTCCAATGCGAAGCCTCGTTAGTGCTACGACTTCTTCCTGTATTCTATTCTTCATCTTTCCAAGTTAGTCCACTTAATACGTCTCTCGTCCAAGGTCCAATATCCATTAGGTTGTATAAATCTGCCAGAAATAGAAATCTTTGTCTCAATGTCGAGTCTTGTTGTTTATTGTTATGTCTGTTTATCTAAAACCTGACCAAGGCTCCATAAGATTTTGCTTTGTTTGTGTTCCTTGTTTTGTAGTATGTCTGCTGATGTGATTCGATCGTTCAGTGTTATCATCTTGACTTGTCTGCTGATGTGATTCGATCGTTCAGTGATATCATCTTGACTTGTCTGCTGATGTATTTCGATCGTTCAGTGATATCATCTTGACTTGTCTGCTGATGTATTTCGATCTTTCAGTGTTATCATCTTGACTTGTCTGCTGATGTATTTCGATCGTTCAGTGATATCATCTTGACTTGTCTGCTGATGTATTTCGATCGTTCAGTGATATCATCTTGACTTGTCTGCTGATGTATTTCGATCGTTCAGTGTTATCATCTTGACTTGTCTGCTGATGTATTTCGATCGTTCAGTGTTATCATCTTGACTTGTCTGCTGATGTATTTCGATCGTTCAGTGTTATCATCGTGACTTGTCTGTTGATATTTTCAAAACCTACTGCTATACTTTGTTTGGTTTCAACATTACCACCTGACATATCTCTGCCTTGACCAATTCTTCATCTGTGTTGTTGATGACCCATAGAAAGCCATGAACTCAGAGAGTCCGTTCAGAAATACTTCAAGAAGAAATAACTAACATTAACCTTCCTAGGGGTCTCCCCGTGGTTTAGTGGCTAAGGCATTAGATTCTCATGCGGGAGATGGTGGGTTCGAGTCCCTCCTGCAGCAGGAATTTTCTCATCTCACGGCTCGTTGGGAAAATTCCTTGTTGAACTCTGGATGTCGGTGCCAATGGCCAAGATATCGGTGCGCCATAAACAAATAACCTTCCTACTGTAGATTGTGGAATAAATTTAAATTCGGATTCTTCGTTATCCACATTCTAATACAAGGAGATAATCGACACCAGTAGCTTCTTAAACTAATCGATTATTCCCTATGTTCGATCATGAGTAATGCATACGGAGACAAGTTATAGTTGGGATTCGGCTAGGAGAAGACTTTCAGGAAGAAATCTGTATTTGGACGTTTCGGCTGCACATTGGCAGCCTTCTTCAGCTAAAAAAAAATACAACTTATAAGTAAAAAAATAAATATACAACTTTTAAGTAAAAAACAGGCAGAAATGAGTGTAGTATATACATCAAGACAATAAATTTTAACCAATCTTATTTTTAAACAATGAAAATACGGTAGTTGGAAAGTAAACAGCATGTAGAAAGGAGTAAGTAAGCGTAAGTAAGTAAGTTTTTCTACTGATTAGTTTGTTGTACTGTTTACTTACTACTTTCTACATGCTGTTTACTTTCCAACTACCGTATTTTCATTGTTTAAAAATAAGATTGGTTAAAATTTATTGTCTTGATGTATATACTATGCTCATTTCTGCCTGTTTTTTACTTAAAAGTTGTATATTTATTTTTTTACTTATAAGTTGTATTTTTTTTAGCTGAAGAAGGCTGCCAATGTGCAGCCGAAATGTCCAAATACAGATTTCTCCCTGAAAGTCTGACGTTTTTCTCCTAGCCGAATACCAACTATACCTTGTCTTCGTATCTCTGCAACGGCTAACTATCTCCAACTTCACTATGAGTAATGCATGATAGACGATATTCCATTAGAAGAAGGTTGGAACTGGACTGGAAGAAGAAACAAGTCTGGGTCGTTTTGACATATCGATTTAATATAAAACTCGATAATTAATAGCTTAGATTATATCTCGATAGCGATATTATTCAAAGTCCAATTCTCAATTCATTATTTAAAATGAATGTATCAAGTTTTAATTTAATCCATGAATGACACCGCTCCTGCGACGTTGCCTTTCACCAAGTTATTTCTTGTATCTTTACTCGTCAATAAAGTAGTCCAAGAAACAACGGTTAGCTTCATTAAGAAATTAGTGAATAAGTTGAAGATTTTCCATAAACAAGAGAAGTTTAAATAGTTCACTAACACTCTGCAGAGATTTCATCACTCGTAACCGAAGGTTGATTGCACAATATTGACTGCTGACTCCGTACAATCAACTAAGATTTGGTCAAATAGTAATCCCTCATTCTCTATTGACCTCAATCAACAATGAGCAATTCACCTCCTTTATACCTACTTCTTGTAATAATCCCTTATTCTTGATTGAGGATTCAATCAATCCTTATATTACAGGCTCTCAATGGATATGGCTCTTGGTTTATCCCCACCATTCAATTTAACTCAATATTTCAAATATTCATATATTTCCCTAAATACTAATAAATAAGGCTATATACCTGCAATAATACATAAGGCTATATACCTGCAATAATACATAAGGCTATATACCTGCAATAATAAGGCTATATACCTGCAATAATACATAAGGCTATATACCTGCAATAATACATAAGGCTACATACCTGCAATAATACATAAGGCTATATACCTGCAATAATACATAAGGCTATATACCTGCAATAATACATAAGGCTATATACCTGCAATAATACATAAGGCTATATACCTGCAATAATACATAAGGCTAAATACCTGCAATAATACATAAGGCTATATACCTGCAATAATACATAAGGCTATATACCTGCAATAATACATAAGGCTATATACCTGCAATAATACATAAGGCTATATACCTGCAATAATACATAAGGCTATATACCTGCAATAATACATAAGGCTATATACCTGCAATAGTACATAAGGCTGTATACCTGCAATAATACATAAGGCTGTATACCTGCAATAATACATAAGGCTATATACCTGCAATAATACATAAGGCTATATACCTGCAATAATACATAAGGCTGTATACCTGCAATAATACATAAGGCTATATACCTGCAATAATACATAAGGCTATATACCTGCAATAATACATAAGGCTATATACCTGCAATAGTACATAAGGCTATATACCTGCAATAATACATAAGGCTATTTACCTGCAATAGTACATAAGGCTATATACCTGCGATAATACATAAGGCTGTATACCTGCAATAATACATAAGGCTATATACCTGCAATAATACATAAGGCTATATACCTGCAATAATACATAAGGCTATATACCTGCAATAATACATAAGGCTATATACCTGCAATAATACATAAGGCTATATACCTGCAATAATACATAAGGCTATATACCTGCAATAATACATAAGGCTATATACCTGCAATAATACATAAGGCTATATACCTGCAATAATACATAAGGCTATATACCTGCAATAATACATAAGGCTATATACCTGCAATAATACATAAGGCTATATACCTGCAATAATACATAAGGCTATATACCTGCAATAATACATAAGGCTATATACCTGCAATAATACATAAGGCTATATACCTGCAATAATACATAAGGCTATATACCTGCAATAATACATAAGGCTATATACCTGCAATAATACATAAGGCTATATACCTGCAATAATACATAAGGCTATATACCTGCAATAATACATAAGGCTATATACCTGCAATAATACATAAGGCTATATACCTGCAATAATACATAAGGCTATTTACCTGCAATAGTACATAAGGCTATATACCTGCAATAATACATAAGGCTATATACCTGCAATAATACATAAGGCTATATACCTGCAATAATACATAAGGCTATATACCTGCAATAATACATAAGGCTATATACCTGCAATAATACATAAGGCTATATACCTGCAATAATACATAAGGCTATATACCTGCAATAATACATAAGGCTATATACCTGCAATAATACATAAGGCTATATACCTGCAATAATACATAAGGCTATATACCTGCAATAATACATAAGGCTATATACCTGCAATAATACATAAGGCTATATACCTGCAATAATACATAAGGCTATATACCTGCAATAATACATAAGGCTATATACCTGCAATAATACATAAGGCTATATACCTGCAATAATACATAAGGCTATATACCTGCAATAATACATAAGGCTATATACCTGCAATAGTACATAAGGCTATATACCTGCAATAATACATAAGGCTATATACCTGCAATAATACATAAGGCTATATACCTGCAATAATACATAAGGCTATATACCTGCAATAATACATAAGGCTATATACCTGCAATAATACATAAGGCTATATACCTGCAATAATACATAAGGCTATATACCTGCAATAATACATAAGGCTATATACCTGCAATAATACATAAGGCTATATACCTGCAATAATACATAAGGCTATATACCTGCAATAATACATAAGGCTATATACCTGCAATAATACATAAGGCTATATACCTGCAATAATACATAAGGCTATATACCTGCAATAATACATAAGGCTATATACCTGCAATAATACATAAGGCTATATACCTGCAATAATACATAAGGCTATATACCTGCAATAATACATAAGGCTATATACCTGCAATAGTACATAAGGCTATATACCTGCAATAATACATAAGGCTATATACCTGCAATAATACATAAGGCTATATACCTGCAATAATACATAAGGCTATATACCTGCAATAATACATAAGGCTATATACCTGCAATAATACATAAGGCTATATACCTGCAATAATACATAAGGCTATATACCTGCAATAATACATAAGGCTATATACCTGCAATAATACATAAGGCTATATACCTGCAATAATACATAAGGCTATATACCTGCAATAATACATAAGGCTATATACCTGCAATAATACATAAGGCTATATACCTGCAATAATACATAAGGCTATATACCTGCAATAATACATAAGGCTATATACCTGCAATAATACATAAGGCTATATACCTGCAATAATACATAAGGCTATATACCTGCAATAATACATAAGGCTATATACCTGCAATAATACATAAGGCTATATACCTGCAATAATACAGGTTTGCACTACACTGTACTAATGTGACCCCGTTTTACGGTAATTAGAGACCAAATTATAGACGAGAACACGGAGAAAGAAGAAAATTCATCGGAAAAGAAATGAATACAACTGGAGGCAGAGGAATTAGAAGCAATATATGATTTTCATGTTAATTCAGATTGTTACGAGCTGGAAGTTCTCTGCTGAAAATGAACCTAGAGATATAATAATGGTGCAGGTTACAGCGAGTAAAGACGACTACAGCTGCATATTCTTCAAGTGATGAATGCTCCAGGCTAATCGCGCCTCACGCTTCAGACTCTCTCATACAACAGATGATGGTTCACCATTGGTCAAATATACAACCTCATTCTATACAATCCTCTGACAAGATGAAATAACTTTAATAGTCGAAATAGGCAGAGAGTCAAGAATGGTGCAGGTTATAGCGAGTAAAGACGACTACAGCTGCATATTCTTCAAGTGATGAATGCTCCAGGCTAATCGCGCCTCACGCTTCAGACTCTCTGATACAACAGATGATGGTTCAACATTGGTCAAATACACAACCTCATTCTATACAATCCTCTGACAAGATGAAATAACTTTAATAGTCGAAATAGGCAGAGAGTCAAGAATGGTGCAGGTTATAGGGAGTAAAGACGACTACAGCTGCATATTCTTCAAGTGATGAATGCTCCAGGCTAATCGCGCCTCACGCTTCAGACTCTCTCATACAACAGATGATGCTTCACCATTGGTCAAATACACAACCTCATTCTATACAATCCTCTGACAAGATGAAATAACTTTAATAGTCGAAATAGGCAGAGAGTCAAGAATGGTGCAGGTTATAGGGAGTAAAGACGACTACAGCTGCATATTCTTCAAGTGATGAATGCTCCAGGCTAATCGCGCCTCACGCTTCAGACTCTCTCATACAACAGATGATGGTTCACCATTGGTCAAATATACAACCTCATTCTATACAATCCTCTGACAAGATGAAATAACTTTAATAGTCGAAATAGGCAGAGAGTCAAGAATGGTGCAGGTTATAGCGAGTAATGACGACTACAGCTGCATATTCTTCAAGTGATGAATGCTCCAGGCTAATCGCGCCTCACGCTTCAGACTCTCTCATACAACAGATGATGCTTCACCATTGGTCAAATACACAACCTCATTCTATACAATCCTCTGACAAGATGAAATAACTTTAATAGTCGAAATAGGCAGAGAGTCAAGAATGGTGCAGGTTATAGCGAGTAAAGACGACTACAGCTGCATATTCTTCAAGTGATGAATGCTCCAGGCTAATCGCGCCTCACGCTTCCGACTCTCTCATACAACAGATGATGCTTCACCATTGGTCAAATACACAACCTCATTCTATACAATCCTCTGACAAGATGAAATAACTTTAATAGTCGAAATAGGCAGAGAGTCAAGAATGGTGCAGGTTATAGCGAGTAATGACGACTACAGCTGCATATTCTTCAAGTGATGAATGCTCCAGGCTAATCGCGCCTCACGCTTCAGACTCTCTCATACAACAGATGATGGTTCACCATTGGTCAAATACACAACCTCATTCTATACAATCCTCTGACAAGATGAAATAACTTTAATAGTCGAAATAGGCAGAGAGTCAAGAATGGTGCAGGTTATAGCGAGTAAAGACGACTACAGCTGCATATTCTTCAAGTGATGAATGCTCCAGGCTAATCGCGCCTCACGCTTCAGACTCTCTCATACAACAGATGATGGTTCACCATTGGTCAAATACACAACCTCATTCTATACAATCCTCTGACAAGATGAAATAACTTTAATAGTCGAAATAGGCAGAGAGTCAAGAATGGTGCAGGTTATAGCGAGTAATGACGACTACAGCTGCATATTCTTCAAGTGATGAATGCTCCAGGCTAATCGCGCCTCACGGCAGACTGTAAACAATGCTCTACTTTACAGTTTCCCAGCTTTTCTTTTGCTTCCCTACATGTTTCGCGCCATTTTGAGCCTCTTCAGGGGAAAATCTTTCAGGAAGAATCTCAACCTCAACTTGAGAATAAGAACCTTCCATTAGTAGGGCTACGGCTAGATTGGTCATTGACTGAATGCATCCAATATGGTGGATAATAGCCAGCTGATTTATAATCCATTTGCCATATGTTTCTAACAATAAACACCTATGGTGTTTACACTATAGATACAGGTGTATGTTCTCATAGGGTTGATGTGTTATTCTATCAGTGTTTACACTGTGTGTCCATGAAGGGTGGACGGTGTTTAGACTATAGATACAGGTGTGTGTTCCCATAGGGTTGATGTGTTATTCTATAATCACACACATGATTGGCTAGTCGAGAAACCATCATCTCTCTACAATAGACTATGATGACGTTCAATTCGAACTGAGTTTTCACAGCTGATACAACTGATCATCCTTCTCATGATTTCTGAGTTTTCACAGCTGATACAACTGATCATCCTTCTCATGATTTCTGAGTTTTCACAGCTGATACAACTGATCATCCTTCTCATGATTTCTGAGTTTTCACAGCTGATACAACTGATCATCCTTCTCATGATTTTGTCATTTCAATTTTTGATTAAAATAATCTGAATGATTTGATGTATACAGAACATTTTGAAGGTCTGTATTAAGATATTCTTCTTAACTACAATACAATGGTATTGGTATGAAGCATGTTAGTGTGGTTCCTCCCTCCCTCCACTGGGGGAAACGAGCTTAGAAGGTTCACCTCATGACGCAAGAAATAGACCGAATGAAACTTGTTATAATTATCGGAAGGTTTCTCGGGGCGAAACAAATCTTAGGGCTTAAGTTTCCCCTTTTAATTGCTTGCGGGCGAGTTTGTTGTAGGTTTACTAAAGTATGGAAACTAATGAAACCATATTTAAGACAATGTCCTTAGCCGTTTCCGAGAAACTAGTTTTCTTAACTAATTTTTCATTCTGTAGAAACGATTGATTCAGTTGAATCTGGTTCTAGAAGCTTGCAATTCAACAAAACTAAGAACTGAAAGTTCAACAAAAAACAGGCTTTATTACATTTTTGATTGACTATTCTGATTTATTCAGATTTCGCCTACGTTTTTGCTTCTCGTTGAGATTTCACCTTATGTTTTTGCATGTCCTAACCTTTTTCAGGAAAGATTAAGACAAAACATTAACAGCTTATGTTGTAAGCTTCCTAAATGAAACTGTGGGTAAGAATGACGCGCGGCCAACGGCCAAAGACACGTTGAGTGCACCGGTTCCCGTTGATCACCGAAATTTACCAACGTCGGGCTTAGCCAGTGCTGTTGGCATTATAAAAGGTTGGCAACATGTAGAAAGCCCGGTGTTGATATCCAAATAGTTGATACGCGGATAAACACGAAAAAAAAAAAGAATGGTGCGCTCTGATTCTGACTTGTTTTCATTGCCTTTATTATTAATGTTTCTGTTGAATCTATTCTCCAATGATTTGATATTAGAACCTGGACATTTCATGAACCATCTCCATGATCCGTGGGAATTCCTACAGCTGTCGTCCTCCATGTGGACAGATTCCCTCCCCGATCCTGACAGCACCCTACCCTGGGGATTGGAAGCCATGCTTGATTGGATACTAGCTTCATCCCCCTTAGGCTTGCTGCATCCAGAGGTCTATTCTCTCTCGAGGAGTAGCAACCTTCAGATGCAATAACCTTCCTTCTTAGGAAGTATTTCATAACAAGCAAGAAATGGATGGAAGGAAGAGTCACGTCCCACAGGAGCTGCATCAATACGCTGGGGGAAGTTGTCATTGGCACGGCTTTCTCCAGCACTCTGATGTTTTAAGTAATATTTCGCAGGAATGCCATTTTGCCTTATCAGACTCTCCCATTTTGCTGATAATTTTGTGAAATTTTCGTCGAAATGTGACGGCGATTCCTCGATTGCCTCCTCCGTTCCTAATGAAGAGTCTGCCTATTTTATTACTTATGCCTTGGACGTATGGCAGCGTTACACTCTGTTCCGTATCTTCTTTTCCTTTCTGAAACCTAGGTGGTTGATGTTCGTGAAGAAATGTCTTCAGTAGAACTGAAACACGTCAATTCCTTACCAAGTTTTATTTTCGGGGCTAAGTGTTTTCAGGAGCTCCTGCTACCGTCTTGAGAGCTATATTGAATTCAGGTTCACTGTTGAGGGCTTTACACCCCTGTCAGCCCTTACCTCTGATCCTCAACACGATACAGCACTGAAGATGAAAGTAGGAGCTCCTGCTACCGTCTTGAGAGCTATATTGAATTGAGGTTCACTGTTGGGGGCTTTACACCCCTGTCAGCCCTTAACTCTGATCCTCAACACGATACAGCACTGAAGATGAAAGCAGGAGCTCCTGCTACCGTCTTGAGAGCTATATTGAATACCGTCTTGAGCTTATATTGAAATGGTCAAGATCCTTTACCAGCTGAATTCGCCTGCCGCAGCATATTGTTTCAGCGAAATTCGAGTTTCCAGGTAACCTTTTTTTTTTTTTTTTATTTATTTGTTTAATGTGTCGTCAACCACTATGGGGTCATTAAACACAAGATTATAGATGTTTATTTGTTTAATTGATTCTATTGGCGTTCCGCGAAATTAACCAGAAAGAGTGGGGGAATGGAATCATAATTTTATTTGAAGGTTATTATTTCGGATGATTTTAATTTTAATGTTTCCTTGTTTACGATATTTTTGAGGTGATTTAAATATTTAGATTATGATATTTGTTATGGTGTCACATATTTGATTATGTATTTATATTTAATTTATATTTTTAGATATTATTTATTAGTTCACTTGATGTTAAAAATTCAAGTAGCTTATTGATCTGTTTGTGATGATCCGCTAATATTTCATCAATTCTATCAGATAGCTGGGCTTCTCTTCTGTGTTTCTCATAGATTTTAGAATTAATCAACAGATGGTGAACGGTGATGATTTGGTTACATTTTTCACAAATTGGAGGGGCGCCTCGGGACATTAGATATGAGTGGGATAATCTTGTATGGCCGATCCTAAGGCGAGTCAGGATGCGTTCTTCTTTTTTACTTGGCCGAATTGATGTTTGCCAAGGTGTTACTTGTTTTTTTATAATTCCTAATTTATTATCAGTTACAGAGTCCCAGGTTTGTTGCCACTTTTCTAGAATTGTATGCTTCACATAGTTCAGAACATCACCCTGAGGTATCCTGGGGTAACCTTTTTGTTGGTCATTTGCTGCGTGAAATCAAATGAAACAATTTTCGAAAAAAGTGGAAAGCGAACACAATTCTTGAGAGTTTCATTAAGGCTAATACATTTTGCACAAAACTGGTCTTTTGCAATGTTTGATAGACCTATCTTATTCGGAGCAATCGGGTCTTATTTTTTTTTTTTTTTTTTTTTTTTTTTTTTTTTTTTTTTTTTTTACGGCGCATCTACAACTTGGCCATTAGCGCCGGGCTATCTACAGGTTACCACCCTTTTATAATGCCAACAGCACATGGTCGGTCACCCATTCAGGTACTGACCACGCCCGACTTTGCTTAACTTCGGTCGGGTCTTATTATTCCCAACTGCCGTTTCGTTAGTTTTTCCGATAAAACACGATGAGTGAATGAGAAACGTGTTTGTATTACCCGTCCTATGTATTAGCGGATATCTTTAGATAGAGCTGAAATCGAGTATGCGGCGTGAGTAATTTACGCTTACTGTTGGATTCTGCCAGTTTCCTGTTTATTGTCACCCTTAGGTACCTCCAGTTATTCATACATATGTTTCTGCTATAGATTAACTGATCCTATTTCAAGATTTCAGAATGATACCCGGGATGCAAATGATAAAGCGCTAAAATGACGCAGTTCCTACATTTCTTGGATGTCCCTGTAAGATGATACCTGTTGCATACCTCGACTCCAGATCCTGGATACGGCGAAGGCTGGTTAGATCCAGCCAGCGATACAGCCTGGACCCAGGGTTCCTCGACCTTTCTGTAGTATCATGTACACACGCTGTACCCCCTTAGAACACAGCACGCTCGGGTACTCTCTCTCTCTCCGTCCGTCAGCGTCCTACAGAATCATGGCTTGAAAAAATAAAATTGTCGTAATAAAATTTAAATACTAAAAAACGGGTAATGGCCATAGCCACGTTGGATGCGTTGAAGCTAAGCAACGTCAGGCATGGCCAGTAACAGAATGAGTGACCGACTGCGTGTTGATTGCTTTATAAAAGGACAGCAACCTGTAGATAGCCTGTTGAACAAAGTCCAGTTATTGATACGCCGTCAAAAAAATAAATTCGGCGTTGTACAAGGTGTATTTTTATTTAAGTAAAATTTTCATATGTATTATATAACTACTTCGTTGGTGGAAAAATAATGGAGTTTTGGATATGACCAATTCCTACCAAATGACCACCAACTGTTGAGTGGTCAAGACCAACTTCTCTCACAATGTGTCAACAACAGAAGCCCTGGGGTCTCCCGTGGTCTAATGGTTAGCGCCTTGGATTCATAAGCGGGAGATGGTGGGTTCGATTCCAACCTCCGGCAGGAATTTTCTCATCTTAGGGCTCGTTGGAAAAATTCCTCGCTGTACCCTGGATGTCAGCGCTAATGACCTAGAAGTAAATGCCCCGTTAAAAAAAAAAAAAAAAAAAAAAAAAAAAAAAAAAAAAAAAAAAAAAAAAAAAAAAAAAAAAAAAACAGAAGCCCTATCAGGAACTTCCTTGTTTTCAATATCAACATTTCCAAGAAAAATGTTTTGTAACCGTCGTTCCAATGTACATTTACATATGTTTCCTTTACTCCAGATAACATTGATGTTCGCGCGGTTCTTCGAACTTCAAACATCTTATTTTGACATGAATTTGGTGAATCTCTGAGGTCCTTACTCGTAGACAGTATAACACAAACTAAACTAAGCACTTTTTAAGCAAAATGAACTGCATTATTTTGCACCAACCCAATCCATAATATTCCCCTTTTGTCTGTTGTATTGTATTGGGAAAAAACGCCAAATGAGCATGAGAATGCGGAAAGTGTTATTAATTTGATTAAGAATAGGCCATTCCTAACATAAAAAACAATGCAATTTTTACAAACAAGAATTCTGCTTAGATTTAATAGCCGGAACGGCTTAAAACCTTAACTCCCCATTCCTCCTTGTAGATAATACCATTATAGTTTTAATATCCTATAATAGGTAGAATGACTTTCTCCTTTCTCTTTGGTATAATAACCTCATGGCTGCATCTTATGACGTCACGGCCAATTACATGAGTACTAGGTAGTAGTTAATGGATTCTATTTACAAAGATAATTCATTTCACGCCAGTTACAATAAAGACATTTTCTTCTTTGGAAACTTATTTCTCTTTGTAAAAACTAGAAGCTGTCACTTTCTACAATATCTCGTCTTCCCATTTACATAGGTCGATGTTCAAGGACAAGGAAAAACTGTTCGACTTACAGAACATCGATTCATCAAAGTCATAATCGACTTAGCTCCATTTAAATGGGAAAAATTAATAAAAAATGGGATTTAAATCATATAATGCCAATTGGCAAGAAACAGCTGATTGAAGCTTACTGAGGTAGTACATACCCATATGTTCAGTAACTGTAAAATAATCTGCCTGATATCTGAGTGTTACAGCTTTAGCACTGTGTGCCTAGCGCCGTGGGATCGATTCCAACCAGGGGACCAATCTAATAACCCGGTTCAAAAAAACCTGTGTTATGTATAATTAGACGTTAACACCTAAATAAATAAATTAAGGTTATGGTGCCTGTTCAAGGAAATGTGTTATATATATATATATATATATATATATATATATATATATATATATATATATATATATAGAGAGAGAGAGAGAGAGAGAGAGAGAGAAACGTACAGCCTCGACTAGACGCAGAGAACCTTCCAATACCAGCTCGAGTCTTGTAAATTGATGTACTTACTTATATTACATTTCTCTGATGAAGCACCAAAAGGAGGTGAAACCTGTAGGGAATGAATGAATGTAGCATGGCGTATAGTCAAGTCTTTCAGACCTACCGTCTAGAAATCCTACTTCATTCATGTCTTGTTGTTAGGTTGGAAATAGTCAGGACTTGTCACCCAGGGCAATTTGTAGACTCGGAACCGCCTATTCCAAGTGATTCTACGATTTCCTCCGTCAAGCAATCAAGGACCAAGTGTCCGCTATAAGCGACAAGATGGCTGCCGTGGAAGATGGATTAACCTCTTCACTACGAGGGGATTGTCCTCCAGAGTGACAGTAGCTTTAGGAATTTCTCAAGTTTCCAACCACGCCCAGCTACGACAAGCCTCTTTGTATACAAGAATGCGCAGGCTCAATGCTCCCAGCGGTCCACGCCCTTTCTTAACCATTGTCAGAGGCTTTCATCATTTTTTTGCATGGATAACAACCAGCGAGTGCTTTCCTTGGAAAGCTCACCTAATTAGCGACACATCCTGGCTATTGTGCTGCCACCTACCGGCGACGTGACCTCACCAAACAGCCATGATAAACATAAAGCCTTCTTGATAATCCTCCTTCTATTCAGCTAGTACCAACCTCTTCTTCTCATCCTCACGATTTCTAAATCAATAAAAAGAAAAGGTATTTTCCTCAGATTGATCCTCCCAATCGCCTATTTAACCCTTTCACTCCATCCTATAACCCAGCATTATCCCAGCCTCCTTTTAATCTCCTTTGCAAACTAAATACTTCACGACTCCATTCCTCTCGTCCTCCTTCCTCCAACAAAGACTTGGGTATTGTGTTCAATATCTCGTGAGTAATTCTGCTAGAAGTAGCTTAGGACCTTTAAATAGCTTCCTGCGTGTAAATAGCGAAACCTACTTTCCTTTGCAGCGAACTGTACATTCCGCGGGATAGTGAATATCACAAATTAACTCACGGATAATGTTTTAAAAGCATTCTTCAAATCTTTATCAGTCCTTCCCAAAAATGGGTCGGCTAGGAAAAGCAAACACATGTTTCGGAATTTTGCTCTTTCACAGCCTTTTTTCATCTAAACTATGGCTGGAAATACTCCTTGTTTTGTTATCTCCCCGATGAATAACTATTTCCACCTCATTCCTAAAACTATTGCCTGCAGCTTCATACTGCATGTGACATCCTTTAACTTGACTTCCAGGGAACGAACTGTTGCCTGCAGCTTCATACTGCATGTGACATCCTTTAACTTGACTTCCAGGGAACGAACTGTTGCCTGCAGCTTCATACTGCATGTGACATCCTTTAACTTGACTTCCAGGGAACGAACTGTTGCCTGCAGCTTCATACTGCATGTGACATCCTTTAACTTGACTTCCAGGGAACGAACTGTTGCCTGCAGCTTCATACTGCATGTGACATCCTTTAACTTGACTTCCAGGGAACGAACTGTTGCCTGCAGCTTCATACTGCATGTGACATCCTTTAACTTGACTTCCAGGGAACGAACTGTTGCCTGCAGCTTCATACTGCATGTGACATCCTTTAACTTGACTTCCAGGGAACGAACTGTTGCCTGCAGCTTCATACTGCATGTGACATCCTTTAACTTGACTTCCAGGGAACGAACTGTTGCCTGCAGCTTCATACTGCATGTGACATCCTTTAACTTGACTTCCAGGGAACGAACTGTTGCCTGCAGCTTCATACTGCATGTGACATCCTTTAACTTGACTTCCAGGGAACGAACTGTTGCCTGCAGCTTCATACTGCATGTGACATCCTTTAACTTGACTTCCAGGGAACGAACTGTTGCCTGCAGCTTCATACTGCATGTGACATCCTTTAACTTGACTTCCAGGGAACGAACTGTTGCCTGCAGCTTCATACTGCATGTGACATCCTTTAACTTGACTTCCAGGGAACGAACTGTTGCCTGCAGCTTCATACTGCATGTGACATCCTTTAACTTGACTTCCAGGGAACGAACTGTTGCCTGCAGCTTCATACTGCATGTGACATCCTTTAACTTGACTTCCAGGGAACGAATTGGAATACTTGGTAGGGGCTTTTCATATTCTTATACAAATTGTAATACAAATAAATAACATAAACAAACATATCACTATATATATATAGGCTCCTATAACATGTCGACAATAATGCAAAGTCGACACAACTAGACAATTCTTCGACCAGGCGTCCTACAACAGACCAAACAACTTCAAGCCAGGAGGATATTTAAAGAATAATGTTTATCATAAAATCTACGTATCATACGACAGGCAACACACTAAGAGAAATTAACACTACAATACATAATGAAAACGTCAACCATGAGAAGGAAAAGACAAGAAGTTGTTCCTTGTCAACAGAGAATAGGTACTTCACGTATTAACAATCCATACCTTATGACAAAACGGGAAATACATAAATGCTTATACTGCTTCGCTACATTGTCTAGTAAACGGGAAATACATAAATGCTTATACTGCTTCACTACATTGTCTAGTAAACGGGAAATACATAAATGCTTATTCTGCTTCACTACATTGTCGAGTAAACGGGAAATACATAAATGCTTATACTGCTTCACTACATTGTCTAGTAAACGGGAAATACATAAATGCTTATACTGCTTCACTACATTGTCTAGTAAACGGGAAATACATAAATGCTTATACTGCTTCACTACATTGTCTAGTAAACGGGAAATACATAAATGCTTATACTGCTTCACTACATTGTCTAGTAAACGGGAAATACATAAATGCTTATACTGCTTCACTACATTGTCTAGTAAACGGGAAATACATAAATGCTTATACTGCTTCACTACATTGTCTAGTAAACGGGAAATACATAAATGCTTATACTGCTTCACTACATTGTCTAGTAAACGGGAAATACATAAATGCTTATACTGCTTCACTACATTGTCTAGTAAACGGGAAATACATAAATGCTTATACTGCTTCACTACATTGTCTAGTAAACGGGAAATACATAAATGCTTATACTGCTTCACTACATTGTCTAGTAAACGGGAAATACATAAATGCTTATACTGCTTCACTACATTGTCTAGTAAACGGGAAATACATAAATGCTTATACTGCTTCACTACATTGTCTAGTAAACGGGAAATACATAAATGCTTATACTGCTTCACTACATTGTCTAGTAAACATTTAATAACATAATGTCAGGAAATGAATCTTTTACACGCAAGATAAGATTACTGACTCAGTCATCGGCGTATATTTCGCCGCCCCGAAATATTGATTTAATCGGTAAAAATGTGTCATAAAAACCTCAAAAATAAATTAAATAAGATCACTTAGCTCAGAATTTGTTTTTGTTTTTGTTTTTTTTGGTGTAATAGCGTTTTAATTGTCTAACTATTCCAAGGTCTAAATTCTTAATATTCCATCCCCCCTCCACTATATATATTCGCCCCTGGATTCAGCTCATAGTTGAGAAGGAAGCATATTCTTAGTATTCCATCCCCCCCCCCTCCACTATATATATTCGCCCCTGGATTCAGCTCATAGTTGTGAAGGAAGCATATTCTTAGTATTCCATCCCCCCCCCCTCCACTATATATATTCGCCCCTGGATTCGGCTCATAGTTGTGAAGGAAGCATATTGAAATTTTTTGAAGCAAATCAGATTATAAATCACTATTTTAATATGTCCATCTTCCTAAGTGAACATCAATAACGACTAATTCATTTTAATTGACTGATTAGGAAAATCGTAATTCCAAAATTGTGTTTATCTCCCTGTGATAGAGTAGCTTTAACGGTGACAGGCGTGGGTTCGAGTCGCACTTGTGGCAAAATTACTTTTTTCAGCAAAGTGCATACTGCAATAGCTGCATACTGCACTTTTCCTGCACCGGAAGAACCAACCTGTAGATAACCCGATATTAATGACCTAGATTTACCGTACCCCGTAAATACAGACTCCCATGACAGTAGTCATGGAATAGATACTTGGGTACTCTATCCACCCAGTACAACCCTCCTCTACTTCCATCGTGTGTGTTAGTAAATTGAAGATATTACTTGGAAACTAGATTAGTAGAGCGTTATACTCTGCCTAATATATGTATTTATTGGTGACCGTCTGGAGTCACTAATGACCGGTTCTTGATGACCAGCTGATGCCGACAGGAAGTGTCTATGTCTCTATCTGGGTCAGTACCCCTGTCCTATAGTATTGTAGCGGTGTATGCGTTCATAGTAATTGGACTAGAATTACTCCTTTCGGTTCAATGCCCCGGGGTTTTACTATGCAATTCGATAGCTTTAATTTTAGTATTCTTATTGAGAAGGGTTGTCGATATTTAGCAACTCATGTATATGTTACATGACCTATATTGGGGTAACTATTTAAAAAAGAAAAATACACGAATTCTTTTAATCGTCTTTTATGTCGCGCCTTATAGGACTAAACCGTAATTCTACCGCCATAATTCTAGCCTGAGGAATGTTTGACTTGGTTACTCCTTAACTTTGCCTTGGTGGCTATCTGTACATTACTCGGCTCCTGCATCTAGACGGTGGGTAGTACGCCAAGCAAAATTACTTATTATTTCGCCAGCTTTCGTTAACGTACATACGGCCGTGGACGCTTTGACTTACATAGAGTTAATACAAACCAGACCGTTTTAAGTCATCAAATAGTTTATAATAATCCTGAATAATTACCCTAAGGGTCTGAATCTTTAAATGGCAGACATTTTATAATAAATCCGATCGTTATTGTGGCCATCATTTAACCAAAACTGGCCATGTTGGAATTGCACAAATAATTTAGAGGGTATTATTAGGATCTTGACAAGGTATTAAGAGCCCGATACATTGATATCATAACTTTCATAGGCAAACTGTATTTGGGAGGGGCCTGGAACTTGGCCTCTTTTTTCAACGGGGTATCGTCTACATGTGTATTCGCCCTAAAACGGACCCAAGTCCGTTCTCCAGGAGCTGCGTAAACATCGTATGATCGTAAAGGTACTACGGCGATCATCATCTACATATACTTGCGATAAACAATTTCGTTTAGTTTCTGATAAAGAGAAGAAAGATTTCGCCCTTCGGATCCACGATGATATTAAGTATTAGGAGTATCAATGCAAAGAATCGACAAAATAACATTGCTGTATTCGTTAGGTATATTCTAGATCAAACCAAAAATACATTTGTTCTATCTTACTTACCTACGTGAGATAGTAACGAACTTTAAGATGCTGGTTTCTGGAATTAGGCTATCGCTTCTGTAGATCTTAAATCCACGCTGGAATACCAGCTGAACTTTGTACAGGTACTATGTAGATATTTAGGGAAGGAGTCACCTAGTTCTTAGATGAAGCAGTTCCAGCGAGTCAGATCAAAGGAAGATCATGAAAGATCATAAGATTGCTCCGGTTGCTCAGGTAGAGATCTCCGGAAGGTTGGACTCACATGAAGAGTGATGTAAACCATCATAGGAGACGGTGATCGGACTACGTGTAGGTCGAGAGGTCGTAGAAGGATACGTCACGACTACAGGACATTACCGAACCTAGGGGATGTACCAAGAAGGTATTTAGGGATGCGCGGACAATGTCACGATGGAAAGGAAAGGATGAAACAGGATTACTTAAGAAAGGACGACTCCGACGAACAGCATAATCCTTCCATACAGTAATCCTCCATAATCAGCATATGTAATGATGATACAACAATTAAAATGTTTGGATAACAACTCAATATTTAAATAACAACAATTAAGATGTTAGAAATAGGATTAATGATAAAGCATGGCGGGTTAACTTATTCGAAACACAGCTCTGCATAAAAAAAAATTGGTGAATGCGGAGCGCGAAAATATTTAACACATTTTATCTTCACAGATAATTTTCGGAATCGGGTCCCGCTAAAATTATTATCGTATATATTTTTTTTTTATTTTATTCGAATCATTCATTATAATTATCATTACAAGTTATTGTTTTATGATGATTAGATAGTTAGCCGTCGAGGTGATAAATAAACATGGAATGGTTGGGATTCGGCTAAAGAAACCTCAATATGATTATTTTTTTTATAAAAAATCTATATTTTGGACGTTTCGGCTACTCATTGGTAGCCTTCGTCAGCTAAAATTACAAGAAAAACAGAAATTAATACAAAAAAAAAAGTTTATAATTGATAACTCTTACTTATGTCAATTATAAACTTATTTTTGTGTTAATTTCTGTTTTTCTTGTCATTTTAGCTGACGAAGGCTACCAATGAGTAGCCGAAACGTCCAAAATATAGATTTTTTTAACAAAAATCATATTGAGGTTTCTTTAGCCGAATCCCAACCATTCCATCTATAGTTATTGCATTATTTACATTATTTTAAAGATCCCACTACTTAGACGATTTGCTCTAATTGAAACTTTGAAATCAAAACAATACACAACAAATTAAAAAAATCAAAATAAATAAAAAGAATAAATACGAGTTTAAAGTCTAAAATTGTAAAAATAACAATAATAATATAAAAAATGAACAATTGTTTTGTGTTTTTTGCATTCGTATGTAGATGTAAGATTGCAAAGAAAATCATACTGTTTATATGCTTCTGTTATATGTGTTCGTATGTAGATGTAAGATTGAAAAGAAAATCATACTGTTTATATGCTCCTGTTATATGTGTTCGTATGTAGATGTAAGATTGCAAAGAAAATCATACTGTTTATATGCTCCTGTTATATGTGTTCGTATGTAGATGTAAAATTGCAAAGAAAATCATACTGTTTATATGCTCCTGTTATATGTGTTCGTATGTAGATGTAAGATTGCAAAGAAAATCATACTGTTTATATGCTCCTGTTATATGTGTTCGTATGTAGATGTAAGATTGCAAAGAAAATCATACTGTTTATATGCTCCTGTTATATGTGTTCGTATGTAGATGTAAGATTGCAAAGAAAATCATACTGTTTATATGCTCCTGTTATATGTGTTCGTATGTAGATGTAAGAATGCAAAGAAAATCATACTGTTTATATGCTCCTGTTATATGTGTTCGTATGTAGATGTAAGAATGCAAAGAAAATCATACTGTTTATATGCTCCTGTTATATGTGTTCGTATGTAGATGTAAGATTGCAAAGAAAATCATACTGTTTATATGCTCCTGTTATATGTGTTCGTATGTAGATGTAAGATTGCAAAGAAAATCATACTGTTTATATGCTCCTGTTATATGTGTTCGTATGTAGATGTAAGATTGCAAAGAAAATCATACTGTTTATGTGCTCCTGTTATATGTGTTCGTATGTAGATGTAAGATTGCAAAGAAAATCATACTGTTTATATGCTCCTGTTATATGTGTTCGTATGTAGATGTAAGATTGCAAAGAAAATCATACTGTTTATGTGATTCTGTTATATGTGTTCGTATGTAGATGTAAGATTGCAAAGAAAATCATACTGTTTATATGCTCCTGTTATATGTGTTCGTATGTAGATGTAAGATTGCAAAGAAAATCATACTGTTTATATGCTTCTGTTATATGTGTTCGTATGTAGATGTAAGATTGAAAATCATACTGTTTATGTGATTCTGTTATATGTGTTCGTATGTAGATGTAAGATTGCAAAGAAAATCATACTGTTTATATGCTTCTGTTATATGTGTTCGTATGTAGATGTAAGATTGAAAAGAAAATCATACTGTTTATATGCTTCTGTTATATGTGTTCGTATGTAGATGTAAGATTGAAAAGAAAATCATACTGTTTATATGCTCCTGTTATATGTGTTCGTATGTAGATGTAAGATTGCAAAGAAAATCATACTGTTTATATGCTTCTGTTATATGTGTTCGTATGTAGATGTAAGATTGAAAATCATACTGTTTATGTGATTCTGTTATATGTGTTCGTATGTAGATGTAAGATTGCAAAGAAAATCATACTGTTTATATGCTTCTGTTATATGTGTTCGTATGTAGATGTAAGATTGAAAAGAAAATCATACTGTTTATATGCTTCTGTTATATGTGTTCGTATGTAGATGTAAGATTGAAAAGAAAATCATACTGTTTATATGCTCCTGTTATATGTGTTCGTATGTAGATGTAAGATTGCAAAGAAAATCATACTGTTTATATGCTTCTGTTATATGTGTTCGTATGTAGATGTAAGATTGAAAAGAAAATCATACTGTTTATATGCTTCTGTTATATGTGTTCGTATGTAGATGTAAGATTGCAAAGAAAATCATACTGTTTATATGCTTCTGTTATATGTGTTCGTATGTAGATGTAAGATTGCAAAGAAAATCATACTGTTTATATGCTCCTGTTATATGTGTTCGTATGTAGATGTAAGATTGCAAAGAAAATCATACTGTTTATATGCTTCTGTTAAATGTGTTCGTATGTAGATGTAAGATTGAAAAGTAAATCATACTGTTTATATGCTTCTGTTATATGTGTTCGTATGTAGATGTAAGATTGAAAATCATACTGTTTATATGCTTCTGTTATATGTGTTCGTATGTAGATGTAAGATTGCAAAGAAAATCATACTGTTTATATGCTTCTGTTATATGTGTTCGTATGTAGATGTAAGATTGCAAAGAAAATCATACTGTTTATATGCTTCTGTTATATGTGTTCGTATGTAGATGTAAGATTGAAAAGAAAATCATACTGTTTATATGCTTCTGTTATATGTGTTCGTATGTAGATGTAAGATTGAAAAGAAAATCATACTGTTTATATGCTTCTGTTATATGTGTTCGTATGTAGATGTAAGATTGCAAAGAAAATCATACTGTTTATATGCTTCTGTTATATGTGTTCGTATGTAGATGTAAGATTGCAAAGAAAATCATACTGTTTATATGCTTCTGTTATATGTGTTCGTATGTAGATGTAAGATTGCAAAGAAAATCATACTGTTTATATGCTTCTGTTATATGTGTTCGTATGTAGATGTAAGATTGCAAAGAAAATCATACTGTTTATATGCTTCTGTTATATGTGTTCGTATGTAGATGTAAGATTGCAAAGAAAATCATACTGTTTATATGCTCCTGTTATATGTGTTCGTATGTAGATGTAAGATTGCAAAGAAAATCATACTGTTTATATGCTTCTGTTATATGTGTTCGTATGTAGATGTAAGATTGCAAAGAAAATCATACTGTTTATATACTCCTGTTATATGTGTTCGTATGTAGATGTAAGATTGCAAAGAAAATCATACTGTTTATATGCTTCTGTTATATGTGTTCGTATGTAGATGTAAGATTGCAAAGAAAATCATACTGTTTATATGCTCCTGTTATATTTGTTCGTATGTAGATGTAAGATTGCAAAGAAAATCATACTGTTTATATGCTCCTGTTATATGTGTTCGTATGTAGATGTAAGATTGAAAATCATACTGTTTATATGCTTCTGTTATATGTGTTCGTATGTAGATGTAAGATTGCAAAGAAAATCATACTGTTTATATGCTCCTGTTATATGTGTTCGTATGTAGATGTAAGATTGCAAAGAAAATCATACTGTTTATATGCTCCTGTTATATGTGTTCGTATGTAGATGTAAGATTGCAAAGAAAATCATACTGTTTATATGCTCCTGTTATATGTGTTCGTATGTAGATGTAAGATTGCAAAGAAAATCATACTGTTTATATGCTTCTGTTATATGTGTTCGTATGTAGATGTAAGATTGCAAAGAAAATCATACTGTTTATATGCTCCTGTTATATGTGTTCGTATGTAGATGTAAGATTGCAAAGAAAATCATACTGTTTATATGCTCCTGTTATATGTGTTCGTATGTAGATGTAAGATTGCAAAGAAAATCATACTGTTTATATGCTCCTGTTATATGTGTTCGTATGTAGATGTAAGATTGCAAAGAAAATCATACTGTTTATGTGCTCCTTTTATATGTGTTCGTATGTAGATGTAAGATTGCAAAGAAAATCATACTGTTTATATGCTCCTGTTATATGTGTTCGTATGTAGATGTAAGATTGCAAAGAAAATCATACTGTTTATGTGATTCTGTTATATGTGTTCGTATGTAGATGTAAGATTGAAAAGAAAATCATACTGTTTATGTGATTCTGTTATATGTGTTCGTATGTACATGTAAGATTGAAAAGAAAATCATACTGTTTATATGCTCCTGTTATATGTGTTCGTATGTAGATGTAAGATTGCAAAGAAAATCATACTGTTTATATGCTTCTGTTATATGTGTTCGTATAAATTTGTATTTTGTATAACCTGTAGACTAGTGTATATGTGTCGACCACCATCCGTCAACAGTCATTTATAACATGTAGGACGTTCAAGTTCATTTTTGTTGATGTTAATCTGTTCATTATAATTTAAATACCATAGAAATGATAGCTTTCATTGAGAATTGTCAATGTTCTAAATAAACCACTAAGAAGGCTGGGACGTCGGATGCTCATTGTAACCTTGGATTCATTTTATTATTGATCTCATTAAGGTTTTTAATAAATTCTATCTTTATCTCCTGATTATTAATCTATGTTATTTATTTTCAGGTAAGCTTCGTTCTTGGAATATTCAAAGAAAAGTGGAGAATGTCTGGTAGATGGATTTTTATTATTTATTATCGATATTTTGGTTGATTGTGTTTTTATAATAACACTAACTAATTATATTAGTACAAATATTTAGTTTTTGTTTTGTTTTTACATCCTTTCCGAGTAATCTTTTTAAGTTTGTTTAGATTTTAGCTATTTTTATATATTACCTGTATTTTAAAGTAATCAAATCCTGTGTAACAATACTATAATAAAATAATTAAATGCTTTATGAATAGTTATTTACCGAAATAAACAGTCATATTTATTTATTAAATTAATAACCTATTTATCTATAATTTTTTTGTTTAAAAATTGAGTTTTTTTTTATTTACTGCAATATATTTGTTGATACAAAACAAAAAAATAAACATTAGTAGCTTTAATTTATTCCTTAAAACATTTTCCTATTAAGTATTTTAATAAAAATTACTTTAAAACTTTTATTTTCCAAGTTGAAAACTAACAGTAAAAAAACTTTAAAAAAAAAAGTTTAAACCCGAAAACTTATTTTATAACTTTCACCTTTTTCAAAATAAAATTAAAGTAAAAGTTAAATAGCTGCTTTTTTAAAATAAAAGTTATTATAAAATTATTTTCCACCCATGTGTTTAAGAGTTAGAATTGTGTTGAATTGTCTATACACATTAAACACACCACCTCCTCTTGAAATCCTTTCCCTGTCCATTCGGAAGGTTACACCCTAAACATCTTAAAGTCTCGGCTCTTCCGTCACCTCCAATTCTTACAGATCCTATCCAACCTGTACAAGTATGCGTCTGGTTTTAATCCGTATTTACCCGGAAGTGTTAGGCCGTACGAGCACCATGGATCACAGATTCCCATATAGGAAGTCAAAATATTTGTTAGTAAGTGGTTCAGTCGTAAAGATAATGTTTTTTTCGTTGTCGCTGTTTCCTATTTTACGGATTTGAAGTACCCAAAGTACAATAGGACTTTACAGGTGTAGGTGTGCTCCGTGGCTAAGTCCTCGATATCAACAAGCAACGATGAGGTGCGAAGTGCGGTTGACACGAGGTTCTGCAGTATTTCGCATCTCAATTCTGTGACAAGAACTGAAGTATGTTTTGCAAATGGTCGTTAACCTCTGTACCAAACTTCAGAACAAATCATAACTCTTCGCGCCAAATGTTTCATCACGTACAAACTTATTCAAAACACAATCCACTACCTTTCGACTTGTATTATAGTCAAATATCTACAATCATTGTTTTGCAACAGGCAATGCTAAGGAATCTGTTATAACCTGCTAGCTATGCAACCACCGTTGATTGTAACCTATCCAATACTATTAGCCAATCAGGCCACGACCCTCCGTCAATCCTCCGAAGTCTCTCCTTCAATCACTCCTCAGGTCCTTCTTGTGAAAGTATGATTAATCCACAAGGACAGGAGTTTAGGGAGTTTTTTCCATCACGTCCTTTGAAAGCAATTTTTGTTTTTTAATAATTTGTGGTTTACCGTCAGCCGAGGAGGAAGTCTTAACCTCTATCCTAAACCGGCGAAGGATTTCGAAAGTACAAGAAGCGGTTAGGGTCCTTCAAATAGCTTTTTGAAGGATTCACAATTATCTTTCGGTTTTCCATCGAATTATCAAAGCGGTATTTACAAAGAGACCTTCGAATTATTTCAATGATATTTTCAAAGTTTGTGGTTTCTAATTTACAATGTTTTTTTCTTGAAAAAATCCTTATTTAGTTCTCTGTCTGAAACCAATGGCAATTAAGTCGCCCATTTTCAAAGTATGGAATACTAACAATTTAGAACTTGGAATAGTTAGCCAACTATTGGGTATAAGCGTTTTTTTTACGACACATCGACGTCTAGGCCATTAGCGCCAAAACCAGGGCGTAGCGAGGAATTTTCTCAACGAGCCGTGAGATGAGAAAATTCCTGTCGCCGGTGGGAATCGAACCCACCATCTCCCGTTTATGAATCTAAAGCGTTATCCACTAGACCCACTAAAATGCTAGTACACCCAAAAAACAAAACAAAACAATCTGAACTAAGCTTAATGTATTTTTAAGGTTTTTATGACATATATCTATCGATGAAATCAAAATGTTGGGGGCTGCAACCCCCCTTATATACGTCCATAGGGGGAATGTTCTAAGTTACGTCATATATATATATATATATATATATATATATATATATACATATATATATATATATATATATGTATATATATATATATATATATATATATATATATATATATATATATATATATATATATATTAATTAAATAATAAAACCTACGAATTATTTTTGGGAATATCCCTCTTGCACATCTGACGGAACCGATCACAGATTACTTAGCTACAGATGTGTTCATGGTTATTGGCCTGTAACTGAACACCATTTTCCATTTTATGAAATATTATGTTTTCAATGTTCTTCTCGGACGTTCTATTACGTTCAAGAGTACAAAATGTATAGTTCGTTTTAATTGGCTAACTATTCCGAGTTGTAGATTGTTAGAATTCCATACCCCCCCCCAAATGTTCTGAACCCTCCGAAATTCTCGCAGCCACTCCCAAATTTATTTCCTACATACGCCTACGACTTGAATCACTTTAAGAGCCAAACATGCCTTTCCGTTTTTAGAACTCCCTAGTTTTTTAGGTTAAGAGAAATAGAACGTTTTAACCTTTGATGTTAAGTTCCCTGTCAGTAAGTTAGTACAGTCCCCATGCTGACAAGTATCTGCAGAAGTACCTAACTCGCGAACCTTGTACATAACAAAGCCACAATTCTCTTTGTTCGTTCCTCTTGAAAAATGTATGAACGTGTTCCTATTGTATGCGCAGACTCGTCTACAATTGTCTGTAAGAGCTACTTATTCTATTGTCCCGTGTAAACAGACATACACTTCGCTGGAGTACCAGGGATTGCAGTTCGAAGAAAGCTGAGTTTCCAGTAATCTCGAGGACTCTGAGTGGGTGTTGAAAGGACGAAGCCTCCATAAAGATCATGAAGACGAGGCATTAGCTGCATTGGTTGCAGTCTGTGTATTGTTATCTCGCGCCGCATCTTGGTTTATGGGCGGCGAGAAGCTTTGAACTCCACTGGCTCTAAATCAAGATAGGATTAGTAACATGAAGCACCTGTTGCTCCAACAATCAGTTTTCAGGACAATCTACATTTGCGATGATTGATATTTTGGAAATTACTCAATATAGACGAGGAAAACCTAGATATGTGTGAGTGCTTAAACGCCATTGGTTGATGAAGGTGGCTGCCTTTATAGATTTGAGCTACAGCTGTCTTAAGCTGGTAGTAGCTGATGGGATGTTATCAATATCACAGAAACACCTATCTATGTGCAAGTTGGTACCAGTTCAAGATTCGATCTGTTTTGCGCCATGGAGTCGAACCACAGTCCACCAATCTGCGAATTGGAGTCACGGGGTGTTGGCCGGGTGTTTCTAGCCGTCAGCTAGTCGAGAATGCTTCTATATCATGGACTACTTACTACAGTAAACTTTTAAATAAAACTCAAATAGTTGTCCTTTGGAAACTGATATTTCAGCTGAACCTTCTAAAATGTTTGAAATGAGGAAGAGCTCTAGGATCCATCCACCCACTTGTGGTATGTAAATGTGGGGCAGCTTTTCACCAAATGTCGCTTTCAGATCTATTATCGGGCCACCGATGGTTGTAGCTGCTGATTTGATTGACTACTTATTCTTAGTTCCTCCAGATTTTTTAATTTTACAGGTAACAGTTACAGGTGACAAGAAGGTCAACCTAAAGAGGACAGCTGGCTGGGAAACGCTATTGTACCTTCATATCAATATGTACCTTCATATAAGGATCATATGTGTCCTTCGCATGACCGTTGGACAGTCGGTGGCTATCGGATCGGGTAAAATTTATGTGCATCCTAATACGAATTTTTGCTAATCTAAACAGGATTGAATTCCAGGACTCTAAAGTATTTTGAATGTCACTAAATAGTAAATCCAGTCCAAATCCATGTCAATACATTTCACCAGCTCCCTGCTCTCCACCTTCTCTCCTGTTAGTATCACTTACTTTCCCCGAAACGTTATCTATACTAAGGCTTAGCATACGTCACGGTATTTTGCTCTTATCCCGGTGTCCCTCCCGGTTTTATCAACGTACGGCTGTAAGATGTAAATGGTAATTAATTTATGTTTTTAGGAATCGTTTACTGTTCAATAATCAAAATATTTGACTATGTCAAAGAAATGAGAAGTATTCTAACAGCAATCTGTAAGCAAACGCTGGAACTACTTGCACAGTGCTGCCAAGCGTAAATTAAGTAGCAAAAATTACTTTTTTACTTTTAAAAAGTGGCAAGACTAACAATTTAAAGTTCCAGATTCCCCACTCCCGTTACTTGCTAGGGTTAAAAAAAAGTCTTAAATCTCACCATTTTGCTTCTAATTTGTACCATTTTTATTCCATAACTCCCCCCCCCCCCCCCCGGTTATGCCCATCCTTTATTAATGTGTCCCGGTTTCACTCACCAAAAATATGCCAAGCCTATCTATACTCCACGTGTCCTTGTCACCTGTAGGTCATGGATACCTATAATCCACCTGTAGGTCATGGCTACCTATAATCCACCTGTAGGTCATGGTTACCTATAATCTACCTGTCCACTTCTCCTTATCAGTCAAACGTCACTGATAACATTATCCAGGCCTCTCCTGAGAATCTCCTGCTGAAACCTTCAATCAATGATTCAAGCCTATCAGCTGAAGATCTATTGTTCTTAATGGCAATCTAATGGCTTTACTATCCTCGTTTTCAAAAGGGTTTCTCAATGAATACAAGGCCATTGATAGAATTATGGACTCAATTTACCTATTTCTTAATTCCTCCGAAGATATCAGCGTAGTCAGCTATTAGCGATGATAATTTGAAGTTATTACAAGCTGCTGTTCCCAGGATGGAACCTGTCAGAAGATCCAAGCTGAGAACTGGAACATCTTCCATTTCCGACCTTGAATCTACTTCCGTCTATTGTATATTAAACCTGATGTAGGTCGGCGGGTATTATATTGTATCATCTTATTATTCTCATAGATTCTGGCAATTCTCAGCAAGTACAAGGCAAATATAGGTCGGTCTTCTATTATTGTTCCGAGCACGTTTATATTAAAACTATAGTAAAATCTTTTCGGATTACTACGTAATTAATACTGTTGTAAACATACCAGAAGGACATCCAACTGCTGTAAGGGTGGGTTTACACTTGCTAGTTATTGCAGGATATTAATACTGTTGTAAACATACCAGAAGGACATCCAACTGCTGTAAGGGTGGGTTTACACTTGCTAGTTATTGCAGGTTATTAATACTGTTCTAAACATACCAGAAGGACATCCAACTGCTGTAAGGGTGGGTTTACACTTGCTAGTTATTGCAGGTTATTAATACTGTTCTAAACATACCAGAAGGACATCCAACTGCTGTAAGGGTGGGTTTACACTTGCTAGTTGTTGCAGGATATTAATACTGTTGTAAACATACCAGAAGGACATCCAACTGCTGTAAGGGTGGGTTTACACTTGCTAGTTATTGCAGGATATTAATACTGTTGTAAACATACCAGAAGGACATCCAACTGCTGTAAGGGTGGGTTTACACTTGCTAGTTATTGCAGGATATTAATACTGTTCTAAACATACCAGAAGGACATCCAACTGCTGTAAGGGTGGGTTTACACTTGCTAGTTATTGCAGGATATTAATACTGTTCTAAACATACCAGAAGGACATCCAACTGCTGTAAGGGTGGGTTTACACTTGCTAGTTATTGCAGGATATTAATACTGTTCTAAACATACCAGAAGGACATCCAACTGCTGTAAGGGTGGGTTTACACTTGCTAGTTATTGCAGGATATTAATACTGTTCTAAACATACCAGAAGGACATCCAACTGCTGTAAGGGTGGGTTTACACTTGCTAGTTATTGCAGGATATTAATACTGTTCTAAACATACCAGAAGGACATCCAACTGCTGTAAGGGTGGGTTTACACTTGCTAGTTATTGCAGGATATTAATACTGTTCTAAACATACCAGAAGGACATCCAACTGCTGTAAGGGTGGGTTTACACTTGCTAGTTATTGCAGGATATTAATACTGTTCTAAACATACCAGAAGGACATCCAACTGCTGTAAGGGTGGGTTTACACTTGCTAGTTATTGCAGGATATTAATACTGTTGTAAACATACCAGAAGGACATCCAACTGCTGTAAGGGTGGGTTTACACTTGCTAGTTATTGCAGGATATTAATACTGTTGTAAACATACCAGAAGGACATCCAACTGCTGTAAGGGTGGGTTTACACTTGCTAGTTATTGCAGGATATTAATACTGTTCTAAACATACCAGAAGGACATCCAACTGCTGTAAGGGTGGGTTTACACTTGCTAGTTATTGCAGGATATTAATACTGTTCTAAACATACCAGAAGGACATCCAACTGCTGTAAGGGTGGGTTTACACTTGCTAGTTATTGCAGGATATTAATACTGTTCTAAACATACCAGAAGGACATCCAACTGCTGTAAGGGTGGGTTTACACTTGCTAGTTATTGCAGGATATTAATACTGTTCTAAACATACCAGAAGGACATCCAACTGCTGTAAGGGTGGGTTTACACTTGCTAGTTATTGCAGGATATTAATACTGTTCTAAACATACCAGAAGGACATCCAACTGCTGTAAGGGTGGGTTTACACTTGCTAGTTATTGCAGGATATTAATACTGTTGTAAACATACCAGAAGGACATCCAACTGCTGTAAGGGTGGGTTTACACTTGCTAGTTATTGCAGGATATTAATACTGTTGTAAACATACCAGAAGGACATCCAACTGCTGTAAGGGTGGGTTTACACTTGCTAGTTATTGCAGGATATTAATACTGTTCTAAACATACCAGAAGGACATCCAACTGCTGTAAGGGTGGGTTTACACTTGCTAGTTATTGCAGGATATTAATACTGTTCTAAACATACCAGAAGGACATCCAACTGCTGTAAGGGTGGGTTTACACATGCTAGTTATTGCAGGATATTAATACTGTTGTAAACATACCAGAAGGACATCCAACTGCTGTAAGGGTGGGTTTACACTTGCTAGTTATTGCAGGATATTTATATCAGAGAGAAATTGCGACTATTGAAACCCCATGTAAAATTTATGTCAGCAATAAATTCTACCATGAACAATTTATTGCATACATACATTTTACATGGGGTTTCAATAGTCGCAATTTCTCTCTGATATAAATATCCTGCAATAAGTAGCAAGTGTAAACCCACCCGAAGGGATCAAATATTGGGAAAACATGCTTTTTACAGAAGGACCGGTGCCTTGAAGACATCACTAAGAAGTGTGTTTGCTTTTTTCGGACAACGTGAATAAAGAACTTCATTTAATTTTAAAAATAAAAACTAGGTACTTCGGTTTTTTTATTTATTATTTACATTTTAACCCCATGAAAAGTGTCTGCCTTATTTATTGTTCATTTTAAAATTTCCTTAATTTTTCAATTTTTTTACATTAATGATAGCTGCTTCTGAATAAAACACTATTTTTGGGCAATATTGTTTTGCACCTTTCCCCTATGTGCAGTACCTGGTGTTCCAAGGTATGTCCAGGAAACACATATTTACCTTCTTATCTACCTAAGAGGTACATTATAGCATAACTTCAAGGTGTATAAAACACTTCATGATGCATGCGTTACCAGCTCTCCGGCGATTAGTAAGTTACTAGTTACTAACTAAAGAAGATGGAGCAGACGCGAGGACTGTAGAATGAGAAATCGGTTACCCGATACGGACCTGGTCTACAGACGATCCATGAAGATTTTCCCACGATATTATCGGTGCTCTGAAGATAACCTGTAGCATCATTATCGATGCATCGTTATAAATCACGTCAAACCGTATCCATTATTAACCTTCCTGTAATGGTTCTCATGGAGTATGAGGTGTGTTTTATATTATGTAGCAAGCAACTACACAAAATGTTTTGTGAAAACCGTCCTACTTTTTTGAAACGCGTAATCTTACCGTTTTCCGTTCTTATCTGTAGTGTCATATTGAAAGCTTGGAAAAGAAAACAATGACTTATTTTTTCTTTCTTTTTTCCTCAGCTTGACTATGAAAAGTGTTACACGTATAAAAAAATGTGATATCAAATCTATAATGAAAGCCGAATTTTAGGGCCACCATGCATACGAGTTTGCTTAGGAAAGAACAATTTTAGGGCCACCATGCATACGAGTTTGCTTAGGAAAAAAAAAAAAAAAAAAAAAATTTTAGGGCCACCATGCATACGAGTTTGCTTAGGAAAAAACAATTTTAGGGCCACCATGCATACGAGTTTGCTTAGGGAAAAACAATTTTAGGGCCACCATGCATACGAGTTTGCTTAGGGAAAAACAATTTTAGGGCCACCATGCATACGAGTTTGCTTAGGAAAAAACAATTTTAGGGCCACCATGCATACGAGTTTGCTTAGGGAAAAACAATTTTACACACATTTTCCTGCGTGTTTTTCACTAATATGTTCACTTTAATATTACACACAATTAAACAACCAATTAAAACTGATGAAAAGTGACACATACGAGTCCTGAAAGCGCATAACCACTAAATCGTAACCTACGTAGCGATCAGTTCTCGCAATTATCATGGTCCTGATGAAGGATTCAATATCAACAAGAAACTTTGTTTCGTATTTTAAAAAAGTCCGATTCGGAAGAACCGCATCATCTTAGCACGATTCCTTTCTTATGTCTAGTGATATTTGCAAAGCTTAAAATAGAAACATTTCATGTTTCACGAATAACACATGTAACAATGTAAAATAAAACCACAAAGAGATGCAAACATTTAAGCGTACAACAGGAAACTGGCAGTATCCTAGGCTGTAACTGGCAGTATCCTAGGCTGAAACTTGTAGTATCCTAGGCTGAAACTTGCAGTATCCTAGGCTGAAACTGGCAGTATCCTAGGCTGAAACTGGCAGTATCCTAGGCTGAAACTTGCAGTATCCTAGGCTAAAACTGGCAGTATCCTAGGCTGAAACTTGCAGTATCCTAGGCTGAAACTGGCAGTATCCTAGGCTGAAACTTGCAGTATCCTAGGCTGAAACTGGCAGTATCCTATGCTGAAACTTGCAGTATCCTAGGCTGAAACTGGAAGTATCCTAGGCTGAAACTTGCAGTATCCTAGGCTGAAACTGGCAGTATCCTATGCTGAAACTTGCAGTATCCTAGGCTGAAACTGGCAGTATCCTAGGCTGAAACTTGCAGTATCCTAGGCTGAAACTTGCAGTGTCCTAGGCTGAAACTTGCAGTGTCCTAGGCTGAAACTTGCAGTGTCCTAGGCTGAAACTTGCAGTGTCCTAGGCTGAAACTTGCAGTATCCTAGGCTGAAACTTGCAGTATCCTAGGCTGAAACTGGCAGTATCCTAGGCTGAAACTTGCAGTATCCTAGGCTGAAACTTGCAGTGTCCTAGGCTGAAACTTGCAGTATCCTAGGCTGAAAATATATCATTCAAACACCGATTTATGCGAATGAGATTGCTCTATCAAATCTCGCATAAGAATGGTAATTTTAGGAATTTTAATAAGGTTTCGAAAATATTGTTAACATACTACGGATTCCCAACATGTTTCCAAATATGTAAGAATACATCTGAAAAACGCAAGCAAAATCTTCTCTTTTTACCACTTTCCTCCGAAGGTAAGTAGCTATTGAGGTTGCACTCATGACGGAATTCTTGAAAAATTTCTTCCAATCTTTATCGATCCTACCTAGTAGACACTTAAAATGACCCCCGTTAAAATTTATATATATATATATCTATATATATATATATATATATATATATATATATATATATATATATAGATATATATATATATATATATATATATATATATATATATATATATATATACTAGCTGAATACCCGTGCTTCGTCACGGCAGATAAGTAGTTATTTTATTGCGTTAAATAATGTTTCATTAAAATTACGTTACTATACAATTCTGTGCAGTTTATTACAGCACGGTTCCCGTCATACTATATTTTATTCAATGGGCGTTAAAATTTAAAAGTTTATGTTTCCAAGAAGTCATATGGTAACACCCAATATATTTACGAGTATTACCAAGGTTATAGGCGAGGAGGCTGTGCAGGGGTTCCGGATATTATTACCTCGCCTGGAAAACCTAAGGATATGCCATACATCACGGTTTGACCGGGACTGTCCCGGTATTTTGCAATTGTTTCGGTGTCCCGCCTGGTTTTATCAATGTCCCGGAAAAGGCTGTAAGATGTAAAAAGTAATGAATTCATGTTTATAAGAATCTTTTTTAAATCGGTTACTTTTCTACAATCAACATTTTTACTACTGCTCACAGTGTCAAAGAAATCAGAAGTAATCTAACTGTAAAACGCTGGAACTACCTGCACAGCGCTGCCAGCTGCCAGACACTACTATTTGGCTGAGAGATTGTTTTAAGAAAATCAAGTAGCAAAAAAAGTTCCGTTCTTATTTTTAAGGTTAGGGTAGACAAACAGTTTAGGATTCCCCCTTCCCGTTAGTTGCTAGGCTTAAAACTCACCAACCATTTTGCTTACAATTTGTACTCTTTTTATCCCCCCCCCCCCGGTATGCCCATCCCATATTGATGTGTCTCGGTTTAACTCTCCAAAAATATGGCAAGCCTATCTGACAGGGACAGGCAGAAAAGAAACGCAATTAAAACTCTATGAGGGACAGTTAATTTCTAGTAATTCAAGGTCTGTCATCATAGTTCAAATTAACCTCAATTAGAAATAAAACTATGAGAGAGATAATGTAAGGTAACAGCTGTTCTTTATCGTCCTAGCAACGCAGGCTGCCTAGGCTTGCCTTCTCTAACCAACTCAAACTTTAAACCCCCCTAAAAATACTTAAAAATTCGAATATCAAAAAATCCTTTCTTAGTGAGTGCCTACGTTATATAGGGAGTGTCCATGCAAAATTTCAAAATTTTCTGTCGCGCGGTTTGTGCTGGGCGTTGATAGATGAGTGAGTGAGTGAGTGAGTGAGTGGTATTTGACAAATATATAGTAGATATATCTGTTAACACGATAGCTGCCAGAGTTTTTGTTTTTTTGTCACGAAACTTGGTATGTAGCAATCAATTAGCAAACGATTGAACGAGTTCGTTAACCACCAAAGTCGGTCCACCGGAAGGGGGGGGGGTTTACTTTGTAATATATTTCAATAGAATATCCCGCGAGACGTAGGTTCGCAAGGCCGCCGCGAGGAACGCTATCTCCCACTAGAGGGACTGTATCCTGTCCCTGCGTCAGATCAAAAGACGAAAATATGAAGTTTTTAGTATTTATTACGTAGTGTAGTAGGTACCATGTGTAAACATAACTCTGGAAGCAAATTAATAATTCAACAGTTACTCATTACAAAATTAAAATAGAACTATTCATGTTTTTATTTGATTTATGTAGGATATTTTAAGTAAATTGTTCTGGAAACCAGTCTACACAACCCAAATTCTTAGGGAAGTGCTTAGTTATGCAGCTCCTGCGTGACGGACTTTTTTTCTTCTTTTTTTTTTAGTTTCCCCTACAACTGTCTAGATACGACCATGTAAATAGTTTCGTTAAACATTACACGTCATAAAACGTGTACCCGAAACTCTTTTGCGCTCAAAAACATGTTACAATGGACGGATTCCATGCTGGTTAGCAAGCTTAACGTTTCAAATCACAAAATATGTTTTTTGCGGGATACTCTCTCAATTAGGGAGATTTAAACCGCGCTAAAATGCGGATTTAATGACAACATCGCCGAAAACCGACAGTAGATGACACTTTGACCTAAAGAATATAAAAAAAGTCCGTCACGCAGGAGCTGCATAACTAAGCACTTTCCTCAGAATTTGGGTAGTGTAGACTGCTTTCCAGAACAATTTGCTTAAAATATCCTACATAAATAAAATAAAAACGTGAATAGTTCTCATTTTGTAAGGAGTAACTGATCAATTATTAATTTGCATCCAGAGTTATGTTTACACATGGTACCTACTACACTACGTAATAAATACAAAAATCCTCATATTATCGTAGTTTGATCTAACGCAGGAACAGGATACAGTCACTCTAGTGGTAGAAAGCGCTCCTTGCGGCGGCTTTGTGAACCTACGTCTGCCGGCTTTTCTATTCAAATATATTACAAATTAAACCCCCGCTTTCCGATTGACCGATTCAGCTCATTTTTACAACACTTCTTTCTCATGAGTTAACCACGACGTATACCGCGTTTCGTTACAATACAGCAGAAATTACGACCGGTATGTGTATATTAGGAATTTGGGTCCGGAGTAAACCCCCCCTTCTAATGAACCGATTTAGTTTATTTTTACAACACATATTTACCTGTAGATTACCACTACGAATACCGAGTTTCGTCGAAATATACCAAAAGTCACGGCTGGTAGTGGCGAATTGGTTTTGTGGGTTCGGAGTAAACCCCCCCCCCCTCCTAATGAACCGATTTTGTTTATTTTTACAACACATATTTACCTGTGGATTAGCACTACGAATACCGAGTTTCGTCAAAATATACCTAAAATCACGGCTGGTAGTGGCGAATTGGTATTGTGGGTCCGGAGTAAACCCCCCCTCCTAATGAACCGATTTAGTTCATTTTTATATCTCACTTTTCTCTCTATATTACCACTATGAATGCCAAGTTTCGTTGAAATATAACAAATATTACGGCTGACATAGTCAAATAAGTGTTTTGGGTTCGGGGTAAACCCCCCCTTCCGGTGGACCGACTTTGGTGGTTAACGAACTCGTTCAATCGTTTGCTAATTGAATGCTATATACCAAGTTTCGTGACGAAAAAACAAAAACTCTGGCCGCTATCGTGTTAACAGACACATATATATATATATATATATGCATATATATATATATATATATATATATATATATATATATATATATATATATATAGATAGATATATATAAATTTTAACGGGGGTCATTTTCGGTGTCTACTAGGTAAGATCGATAAAGATTTGAAGAAATTTTTCAAAAATTCCGTCATGAGTCCAACCTCAATAGCTACTTTCCTTCGGAGGAAAGTGCTAAAATCATGTGATTCGTCAACTAACTTCTAGTTCATTTGAAGGATATTATAATTTTCGACGTATCATGGCTGCTGAATGGTCTTGGTTACAGATCTTAAAATCATGGAAAACGAGAAATTGTTTTGGATTGTGCAGCCAGTAGAGTACCTACCAATACTCCTGAGTTGATCCGTTCTAAAGAGTCTGATCTTCCGAACCAGCTAGATACCAAAGCAGCAAGTCAGCTAGTTTATCTGTTTCTCTTGGTTTATCAGTTAGGCTAGAATCTAGTCAGCATCTAGCTTCCTAGGATATCTTCAGCTGGATGGAGTCAACATCTTCAGCTCAGCTATGCATCATCATTCTAGCTGTCGTCTTTAACGCACTTCCATAAAAATATAAAATATTTATTATTAGTATATTATATATTATTTATTTATAAGTATAGTTGTTGATACGGCTACTCTATCCCCTAGTCCTGTTTGTCTCCATAGTTCGCAGGATTCCTCTCTGGCTTCCTCAGGATATCAACCTTCCATGGTGGATGGCAATCATCCACGGTTATATGGCTAGCATCCATGGTGGATGGCAATCATCCACGGTTGTAAGGCTGGCATCCATGGTGGATGGCAATCATCCACGGTTGTATGCCGGCATCCATGGTAGATGCCAATCATCCACGGTCGTACGGATGGTATCCATACTCTTGCCAACCACCAAGGATGGATCTCAAGGTAAAGCAGCACTCCTGGTAAACGAAGCAATCTCTACAACTTAACAACAAAAACAGTGTGAAGGAAAGGAAGGAAGGGAATTTATTTGTTATAATATTTGGAGAAAATAACACCAAATCATTAAGAAATGCGCCAACGGAAAAAGACACAAATACAAAAATACGTTGGTTCCCATTCATAACCTAACTCAACGAGCGCCGAGTGCCTGGTTCTTCAATAGGTGACCACTGACCAGCGGTGACAATGTTATTTAAAGGTCGACAAGCAGTAGATAGCACAGCAACAGACTTCACAAAGTCCGAAGCGCAGGAGCGGCGTCATCATATTGGGTTTCCATAACCTTCTTAAGGTCGACAAGCAGTAGATAGCACAGCAACAGACTTCACAAAGTCCGAAGCGCAGGAGCTGCGTCATCATATTGGGTTTCCATAACCTTCTTAAGGTCGACAAGCAGTAGATAGCACAGCAACAGACTTCACAAAGTCCGAAGCGCAGGAGCTGCATCATCATATTGGGTTTCCATAACCTTCTTAAGGTCGACAAGCAGTAGATAGCACAGCAACAGACTTCACAAAGTCCGAAGCGCAGGAGCTGCGTCATCATATTGGGTTTCCATAACCTTCTTAAGGTCGACAAGCAGTAGATAGCACAGCAACAGACTTCACAAAGTCCGAAGCGCAGGAGCTGGGTCATCATATTGGGTTTCCATAACCTTCTTAAGGTCGACAAGCAGTAGATAGCACAGCAACAGACTTCACAAAGTCCGAAGCGCAGGAGCTGCGTCATCATATTGGGTTTCCATAACCTTCTTAAGCCAAGTCCGAAGCGCAGGAGCTGCGTCATCATATTAGGTTTCCATAACCTTCTTAAGCCAAGTGATGTTTTAAAAGCTTGAAATAGATATAGCTAATATTCTTAAAAACAATGTAAGCACCTACTCGTACTAGTAGTGGAAATTTCGCACTCGGCCTCTATGATTTCCGCTCAGAAAGATCTATTACAAACAAGCAAAAATTAGCTTGACGTTTGACTGCGAATTTAATATCACTCCTCAGATAAATTTAAAAACAACAATAAAAATGTTTAAAAAATGAAACTCCCTAAATTCTTGGATTTACGTCGCCCCATCGAAAATTACTGTAGAACGTTTTTGTAGAGACTTTAGTAGAGTTTCGACTGGTTTCTTTCCACTTTCCAAGATTTCAAAACCATTTTCGAGATATTTAAGATATCTCGAGATATACGAAGATCCCAAAATTCGTCATATCCACTAATAAAATATTTTTTTCACGAATACTTCCTTAACTCCAAATGTAACAACAATTTAAAAATGATGGTTTAGATGAATTTTAAACACTATAAATATTTTAATTCAATGAAACGATTCTATGTAGCAAAACCGAAAATTAGTTTTAAAAATGATTTTCTCAGAAAACGGCTACATATATCACCTTGACAATAGTTACATTTCAGTTCCCCCTTACCCTAGCATGGTTCCGTTTATATCCTTAATGGCATTAGCAAAGTAATAGAAGCAGTTATTGGTAGCATTTCATCTTTCCTTAAAATATAAATAATATCTCAAAGAGAAGGAAGGGCACAACAGGAAACTGTCAGTATCCTAAGCTGAAATCACTCTCCCAACATTTCAACTTTCGCTCTAAGAAACCACTATTGCCAATAAGTTGCTCATTTTCTTCCTTCATTTTACTAAAATACTAATTTCACTGATAAATTCAATTTAAAAGAAAAAAAAACAAATTAAAAAGCGATTTAAACAATCACAAACCCGTTCAAAAGAAAAAAAAACACATAAAATTTTAAGCTCTTATTTCTCAGATTGACTTTGCGCCATCTAAATTGCTTCAGAACCTTATCTGTAGAATTTAGTAAGCATTCGAATGGTCACCTTCCACTTACCACAATTTCCCAACCGTTTTCGAGGTACTTACGAAAATATACGAAGACATTTTGGAATATACATATATATATATATATATATATATATATATATATATATATATATATATATGTATATACACATACATATATCATTCTTGGAAATTTGTTGAAAATATGGTCTCGTCTTAGTTCTTTCAACTTATTTTTATTTTTGTTTATGCAACTTGACTATATATATATATATATATATATATATATATATATATATATATATATATATATATATATATAAATAAGTTGAAGTGATATTATTCTGGGTTGTGCATAGTGACGGAGCTAGATAGAGTCCTAAGAGGGCTATTTGTAGCTAAGAGGGGAATAAAGGCCTTCTTAGATAGCCTTTGAGTGATGAGTGAGGAGTGAGTGTGAGAGTTATTGGTGGGTGAGTGAGTGGGAAGTGCACTCAACACCCTAGATAGAGATACTGCTGTTGGATGCTTGCTGTAGTGCTTGGCAAAGCAATCTTATAGTCTTACTGATTATTGCTTGGTTATTAGATCCTCTCTGTAATAGTGGATCTGCCCACGGAGCATCCTGATGCGCCTACTCCCTGTAGATATCTCAAGATGTAATGTACTAGCTGTAGGTGTCAGTAGAGGGCGCTGTTCCAACGATGCATCTTTAAAAAATTCCGAAGAAAACTCTGTCTGGTTAGGCGAGGATTCTTTCTCATTAATAGAATAGATAATTTCCTTTGGGTCTCTATATGGCTGGTTGGCCAGCGTACCAGAATCCTGTGTCTCTTCAAATCCTGCTTTTTACAGATTGAGCATTTATCAGCAAAGGGTTCACAGAAAAGAATCCCTGACCCACCAAATTTTGCATTTGTAGTCACTAGAAGTCCCTATGCGCTATATGCAATATTAGGGTGCAAGATGAGGGATCCTAAGCAAAATTGCAAGATTGGTGCATTTTAAATAGTTTTTTTTTTTCTTCTCTCTTCACAGATTTCTAGGTTGCCACTCATGTTTAAAGGATTTGGAGCAAGGTTTTCCCAGACGGTTACCCATCCAAGTATCCAACCACGCCCTACTTTCATAAATCTGACAGCAACAGGTTCCTCCTACAAGAGATGTTATTGCACCGAGATACCAACCTTGCGGCACCCCATCCTACGTCTCACCCCCACACGAAAAGGCAATGCACTCCTTAGAGGATGCAGTTATCTGCATACTGGATGGATTATAGAATTAATGTGCATATTTACAGTTATCGGGTAATTGAGCACGTCATGCAGTTTTGCATCCCACGGGTATGGCTGGTGCTCCCACTGCATACCAGCTATGGGCATGTTAAGAGGCAATGCTCTCGGTATGACGAGATCTGGGATTCAGCTTGAAGGCTGATTATTAGTAGCTGAAGAATTAATCAAGTATTCCAAAACGATTGGACATAATCAGCCGGAAGTGGTAGATAATAGATAATGGAAGCTGAACTTCTCAACGAGGAAATACACTTCAATCCAATGGTATATATATATATATATATATATATATATATATATATATATATATATATACATATATACATATATAATTAAGGTTTTCTATCAGGACCTTGGAAGAATAAGGGCGAATCAGAAAAATCGGCATTGTTATTCATAATTATGGCATTTTTGATTCATAAAAATGTAGACTAGACGATACATCGCCTTGTTTCTCTGGTTGGCCTTTAGTTCTCTCAGAGTTTCTAGTTAAAGATGTAGACAAGACGATACATCGCCTTGTTTCTCTGGTTGGCCTTTAGTTCTCTCAGAGTTTCTAGTTAAAGATGTAGACAAGACGATACATCGCCTTGTTTCTCTGGTTGGCCTTTAGTTCTCTCAGAGTTTCTAGTTAAAGATGTAGACAAGACGATACATCGCCTTGTTTCTCTGGTTGGCCTTTAGTTCTCACAGAGTTTCTAGTTAAAGATGTAGACAAGACGATACATCGCCTTGTTTCTCTGGTTGGCCTTTAGTTCTCTCAGAGTTTCTAGTTAAAGTGAATAGCACCATCATCTATGAAACATTCAATATCCTATTTCAAGGGTGAATCCAGGGTTTGGAACTCCCCACCTAGCATATTGTTATCCATAAATTACTCGTAAAAATTATATTTCAATCATTGAATGTCAATTTCATACATCTTCAATCAGGTTTATGAATCAGCATTCCATAGAGTAAACATTCGCCTTTCCTATCCTCAAGCACTTCAAGAACTTGGATTTGGATTCCCCAACACCAGGAATTCCTGATTCGCCCTTTCTCTTCCAAGGTTCTGATATGTATCTGTTCGTTGTATACGGTGTGTACGTATAACAATAAACCATATATTCTAAACTGACTGTGGATGGTCTCTTTAGTTAAGGCACAAATGCACTAAATAAAGTATATTACGAGAACACTAAATAAACTATATTACGAGAACACTAAATAAACTATATTACGAGAACACTAAATAAACTATATTACGAGACCACTAAATAAACTATATTCCGAAAACACTAAATAAACTATATTACGAGAACACTAAATAAACTATATTACGAGAACACTAAATAAACTATATTGCGAGAACACTAAATAAACTATATTACGAGAACACTAAATAAACTATATTGCGAGAACACTAAATAAACTATATTACGAGAACTCTAAATAAACTATATTACGAGAACACTAAATAAAGTATATTACGAGAACACTAAATAAACTATATTACGAGAACTCTAAATAAACTATATTACGAGAACACTAAATAAAGTATATTACGAGAATAATTATATCACCTTCAGCCATTTTTAATATTTAGGACTAATTAAGATAATTGAAATAAGAAATTCGGGAAAGTTTCTAGAAATATAATACTATAAAAAGAAAGAAAACCTTGTAGATTTTTATGAACTTTTCCTTACCCAGAAGTTTCCTAGTCCTCCTGAAAATCTACAAATAATTTCTGTAGTTAGTTTCTACCGAGAAATTTCCTTCGGGGATTTCCGATTCCATTTCCTCCAGACTCTGTTGAAGGACATATTCCTGTTACTGCTTCTTGTATGGAGTTCCTAAGAAACCTATTTCTATATATTGACTGAATGGCTCCTGGAATGTTGTGAAAGGAGTACTATATCCAGATGATCTGTTCCTCTCTATGAATGGATTCCTTCTGACGGATCTCGTTCATAAACCCAGACATTAGTAAGATCTTATCAAGTTCCAGGACCGATTCAATACAGCTTCATCTTCGAGGCTAGGTGAAGCTAGGGTAACACAGATTATTTCAGAGGTTTTTGGAGGCCCATGAGAAAGAAGTACATGTGTTCTATTATAAAAAAAAATAAAAAAAATAAGAGAACTGTGGTGTTATATATTAAATATCGAATCGAATAGCATTAGGTTTTCATCCATAACCTCAGAGGCTGCATTTTCCTTCTAACAATAACCACTACCCAGTCTCAGCCAGCAAATATTTTATCACTCATAGATAAACAAGACTGAAGAAAACAACTAAAAGGGATTGCGAAACTTGGATAAATAAATGGTTCTAAAAATCGGCGTTTCTTCTAAGCCAAAACTATCATGGAAATGATAAAGCTATCTAATGATTCTACACCTGGAATTGTCTAAAACATGTAACGATTCAAATATTAGGAGTTTCTTCCAAGAGCTATATCCATGTTGAATACACCCGTTCCCATTGAGCACTCAAGGGACCAGGGAGAGGATGGGTGACCGGTAACGTGACGTTGCCATTCTAAAAGCCTGGTGCTAATAGCCCAGTTGTTCATATGCCGCAAAACAAACAAAACATTTGTTAAGTAAACATTATATAGAAACACGCTATTTAGTCATTTTATTTTTAAATGATTTAGTTAACAGAATTATTTTCTCAACAATATTTGTGCATTTAGTATATTCCTCTATAATCCCTATTTCAAATTCATTTATTATCTTGAGGTTTTTTTCATGTTTTTGGCACCACTTCTCTGCTCATTAATTATATTTTATATTATTATTATTATTATTGATTTAAATTATTAGTAATATTTCTATTTGTAAAATTGTATTACTTATTATTTCACTTTTTTAATTCTACTTATTTTGTTTTCCATTCATTTAGCTGTTCTACACTTTCTTATCTCGTCGCAACAGATCGCGCTTTTTTATACAAAACACAATAAAACATGCTCCACTTTTTAATTAACAATTCCCCGAAAACTAATAAATAAGATATACTATATATATACACATATATATATATATATATATATATATATATATATATATATATATATAAAGAAATTATGGAAGCCTGAGTAGATAGATATATAATAGCACGCATCCGAGGTTACTGACCCCCCCCCCATATATTATCTTTAGGCATAACCTAAAGATGGAGACGGAAGGACAGCTATTTAGTATATATAGTTTAGGGTTTTTTTCGTTCCAAAAACCTAATGAAATATTTCGAATTTCTAATATTTTTCAAATCCCCTATAAATTTAATCAACGAACTAAAAGTTTCAAGTCAATACCACTTTGAATGTGTTTCGTGGTGTCGTCGATACAAATGCAAAGTATCGAATGTGAAAACATGGATTTATCATTATCAATCTTTACTGATTGCTGTTGGACTGATGTACGTTGTGGGAAACACTCGAAAATTAAAGAAAAATAATTATCAATTAGAGAAAATGTGCATTAAGCCTAATTAAAATATATAATAAGATAACATTTATAAAGAGTGATATGCCTATAAAGTACCAAACCATTATTACTATCATAGTCTATAATCTCATTATTTCTTTTCAAAATTGTTGTAAAACTAATATGTTAGCTTCTCCTATTGACTACCTAGCAGCAAAACATAACAAAATAAACACTGAAAATAACAAACAGTAGTCTATAACCATATACACTCTACCTTGTAATTACCTTAATTTCAAAAATCTGTAATTTTAATTCTTATGCGTTGATCCATTAACTTAAGACAAATCTTAATCGATTTGTCGAACCAACAAGAAGGAGATCTCGCGATGTTATCTGTTGAATAGTAAGGTTTTCATATTCAGAAAACCCCGCTTCAAAAAAAACCCGTCACAACATGACGGGGTGGGGTCTCCCGTGGTCTAATGGCTAGCGCCTTGGATTCATAAGCGGGAGATGGTGGGTTCGATTCCCAACCTCCGGCAGGAATTTTATCATCCCACGGCTCGCTGGTAAAATTCCTCGCTGCACCCTGGATGTCGGCGCTAATGACCTAGATGTAGATGCGCCGTAAAAAAAAAAAAAAAAAAAAAAAAAAAAAAAAAAAAAAAAAAAAAAAAAAAAAAAAAAAAAACATGACGGGGTTTCGAGTCGTTCCTCGTTATCAGTGTGCATTCAAATAAATCAGTGATTTTTTTTTTTTTTTTTCTTGAAATTGGATGATTTTTATGTTAGTGAACTCCAGTGTTTCCATGGTCATCTCCATAATTTCCAGAGTGAAAATTACTGAATTTAAAGATAACGTAAATGGAAGTATATTTTATTCATAAAGCAATGATTCTCGTCTTACGTAATGTTTAAAAGGCGGTTTCCCGATTTATCGACTTTTCGGTGATCCCGGATCCAATAAGGTCGCGAGAGAAAGATAATACTGTTTTTCAGCTCTCCACTCATTAAAAAGGTTATTTTTCCTTATTTTTTTACGTAGTATCTGCTTCTAAGCCATCCGCACCGTCGAAACTTTAAAAAAAATCACACATAACTCAAAAGTGTTGGTCAAATTTCAGACTTGGGTCAAGCTCTTGCGTTTCCAAGCAAAAATGACTATAATACGTGAGGTCTTGTCTGTTGGTCTGCTAAACTGAACTGTGTATATTTTTGTATTCCCAAGCCCTGAAACGCAGCAGATCCTGAAAGCCTGTATGTGTCTAGACAACTCGGCTATTATGAGCTGAAACAGCTGTTCCGTTGACAGCTGATTCATTCATTCCCGCCATATTTACATCTACTCACAGCCAGATTGTCTTGTTCTATTGTCCATTTGTTATTCCAAGACTCATCCTTCACTCCTCTCTGCCTCCTACATATTTACAGGGTTAATACCCCGTCAGCATTCGTCACCTAATTCCTCTTAAGTCAAAATGTAAATAAATTCTCTTCTTTGTCATGTTACATTGTTAGTACACCGAGAAATGCGTCTCTTCGTCATCATGGAACCCTTGTATCTATGGTTTATTGCGCATCACCATCTAGGCCAGGACTATGGTTTACTGCGCATCACCATCTAGGCCAGGACTATGGTTTACTGCGCATCACCATCTAGGCCAGGACTATGGTTTACTGCGCATCACCATCTAGGCCAGGACTATGGTTTACTGCGCATCGCCATCTAGGCCAGGACTATGGTTTACTGCGCATCGCCATCTAGGCCAGGACTATGGTTTACTGCGCCTCGCCATCTAGGCCAGGGCTATGGTTTACTGCGCATCACCATCTAGGCCAGGACTATGGTTTACTGCGCATCACCATCTAGTCTGTTACCTGCGCATTATCTACACGTTGTCTCTTGCACTATTATTCCATCGTGGAATAGATATTGTTTTCAGCAAGACCAAAGATAAAAACCTCAACCTGCTACTAGTGAGACTTGAACCCGCGTTTTGAATCGGGACAACGAAAACATTTCTAAACCTTTTCTTCCCTAAAGGATAATTGAAGGAGTCAATGATAAAGGTGACTAACGCACGATTAGAACAAGCTGAGACAATTCGAGTTAAAGTTAAAATAAAGAAAATAATTAAGGATTGTGTCAGAAACGATTTTAATGATTGATCCATGTTACCCATCTAGGTCATAAACCAGTATTCACCTATCTCTAATTTAATGTTTTTCTAGCTATGTATAATGGTTTTTTTTTTTATCCTTTTTCGTGTGTATATATATATATATATATATATATATATATATATATATATATATATATATATATATATATATATATATGCGTGTTAGTATTAACTCTGTCCTGCTTGTTTTACAGCCCTGGTGAAGGCTTGAATTTGAAGCCGAAACAACAGCTAACAATAAAAATTATTTTCATATAAAAAAAATAGTTTTATTATGTTACCACGGCCTAGCCCTGACAATTTCTACCTCCGCATCACCAACGGTCAACCATCCCCGATCAAAGAAATTTTTTGTTTTTAGGTCACCCTTAGCACTGAGCCTTCAATTATTCTTGCAAAATATGTCAAACTCGCACACGAGGGTGACTCTTTGTTTCTACGCTTATATATACATACATATATATATATATATATGTATGTATATATATATATATATATATATACACACACATACTTACTTACGTACATACACAAATACATATGTACGTAGTAAAGCAGCAAAGATCGTAACCTTGTCAGTATACCCTTGAAGTGCTGTAAACCGAAGTCCAGACTCGAGGTTACTGACTCAAGTAAGAGCTCGTGAGGTAGCTGCTAATGATCCAGTCCCGTACTAACAGTATTCATCAGTAGTCCAGTACTGATAAGCTACTTCTACAATTCGCAAACATCTACATGAACCTTTATAACATTAGAAATAATACAATTACTATAATATTAAAGCAACCTGGTCGATCAAAACATAGACAACAAGTCAGAGAATTGTCAGATGTTCGGAAAGACATACACTGCCGAGGTTTCGACATACTCTTTGGGAGTCATCTTGGAAATCCCTTGGGAATAAAGGGAGTCGAAAACATGGGTTAAGTGACCAGGAATGTCTCAGAGTACCAAAACGGAAGATGGATATATTCCAGTTATAAAACACAGTATTGTTTCTATTCTCCCGAAAAAAGAACAACTTATGGTGTTGATGAAGACGGTTTTCCTAGGTATGCCGACATAATTACCTTTAGGAGAAATGGAAAAAAGCGTACATTATCGACCCTACAGTCAGAGCCGAACAGAAAGCGGAAGAAATTAATTCAGAAAATAAAGGAATCTATACGAAATGACTAGAATTCTGCCAAGAAAAACTGCAAGAAATTCGAGGAGTGGAAATATATTGTTGAAGGCCTATGGTTTGGAGCAAAAGAGACGATTCGAAAACAGATGCAAGACTTGCTGAAAGATTTAGGCGTTGATCCTCGTCGAATCTATTTTCATAGATTCCCTAGGGATACTCAACAATCATATACACGGGAGCTAATCGGCTCATCAGCAATCTTTAGAAAATCATGTAACCAAATTTGATGAAACTTATCATTATAATTCTTTCCAACAAAAAAGTATCAAAATTCGTTTATATTAAAATTATTTAAAACTCATCATTCAAATTTATTTCTCCAAATTAATACAAAAACCAGTTTAGCCAACTAAAATAAATTTTCTAAAGATTGGTTAGTATTCCGCGTTTATAGCACCTCAAAACATTTGGGCAGCTAACTTTATTTATTGTTAAATATAGAATTTCTCTTTCTGTTTTCTATTCTGTCATTCTGGCAGAGTACTCAGGGACACTTAGTTATCGTGCTTGTGTTTTCACGTTCTAATTCTGGCAGAGTACTCAGGGACACTTAGTTATCGTGGTTGTATTCTGTTATTCTGGCAGAGTACTCAGGGACACTTAGTTATCGTGGTTGTTTGTCATTCTGGCAGAGTACTCAGGGACACTTAGTTATCGTGGTTGTATTCTGTCATTCTGGCAGAGTACTCAGGGACACTTAGTTATCGTGGTTGTATTCTGTCATTCTGGCAGAGTACTCAGGGACACTTAGTTATCGTGGTTGTATTCTGTCATTCTGGCAGAGTACTCAGGGACACTTAGTTATCGTGGTTGTATTCTGTCATTCTGGCAGAGTACTCAGGGACACTTAGTTATCGTGGTTGTATTCTGTCATTCTGGCAGAGTACTCAGGGACACTTAGTTATCGTGGTTGTATTCTGTCATTCTGGCAGAGTACTCAGGGACACTTAGTTATCGTGGTTGTGTTTTCTGTTCTGTCATTCTGGCAGAGTACTCCGGGACACTTAGTTATCGTGGTTGTGTTTTCTTTTCTGTCATTCTGGCAGAGTACTCAGGGACACTTAGTTATCGTGGTTGTGTTTTCTGTTCTGTCATTCTGGCAGAGTACTCAGGGACACTTAGTTATCGTGCTTGTCATTCTGGCAGAGTACTCCGGGGCACTTAGTTATCGTGGTTGTTTTTTCACGTTCTAATTTGAAGCTTATAAAATTTGATTTTCTACTCTTGTTGTTCGGTGGGGATTGGAGTCCCATATCGTACCTCTAGATGTCACCGCATATTTGAATGGGTACCTGCAAAAAGGAATATTGGATGGGTACTATGGTACTGATCATGCTATCTCCCTATTATCCCTATGTGCAGATTGGCATCCCTGTAGAGCACTTTATGGCATTTTGAAGTGATTTGTTTTTATTGGTCATACTGGTAGGTTACCAAAATGAACCAATCTAGATACAATTTTCATTTAATTTTCTTGCGGAGTAATGCCAATCTTCTAACTGATCCCCTCCCCCTGAGGTTCTGAAATGTCTTCAGTAAACTCCTCATGGAGCAACAGCATTGGTCAACCAAATCCTCATGGAGCACCAGCATTGCCCAACCAAATCCTCATGGAGCAACAGCATTGGTCAACCAACTCCTTATGGAGCAACAGCATTGGTCAACCAACTCCTCATGGAGCAACAGCATTGGTCAAACAACTCCTCATGGAGCAACAGCATTGGTCAACCAACTCCTCATGGATCACCAGCATTGGCCAACCAACTCCTCATGGAGCAACAGCATTGGCCAACCAACTCCTCATGGAGCAACAGCATTGGTCAACCAACTCCTCATGGAGCAACAGCATTGGTCATCCAACTCCTCATGGAGCAACAGCATTGCCCAACCAACGCCTCATGGAGCATCAGCATTGGTGAACCAACTCCTCATGGAGCAACAGCATTGGTCAACCAACTCCTCATGGAGCAACAGCATTGGTCAACCAACTCCTCATGGAGCAACAGCATTGGTCAACCAACTCCTCATGGATCACCAGCATTGGCCAACCAACTCCTCATGGAGCAACAGCATTGGCCAACCAACTCCTCGTGAAGCAACAGCATTGGTCAACCAACTCCTCATGGAGCAACAGCATTGGTCAACCAACTCCTCATGGAGCAACAGCATTGGTCAACCTACTCCTCATGGAGCAACAGCATTGGTCAACCAACTCCTCATGGAGCAACAGCATTGGTCAACCAACTCCTCATGGAGCAACAGCATTGGTCAACCAACTCCTCATGGAGCAACAGCATTGGTCAACCAACTCGTGAGGGTTTGTGTGGATGCTAGAAGGTAGGATCGGTGGAGATTTGCTCAATTTTTATAAACATCTCAAACTCCTTTTATGAATACCGACTTAATACCACTCCAATTCCTTCGGAAAGAAATAAAAAACGGACTTGACTGCTTAAGGTCACAGATCGAATTCCCTCCCTCAGTCCGATTCATCTTCGGAAAAAACTTTTATTTTTAATATTAATGATAATATTTTAAAAAATATAGCTGTAATATATCATGGAATACTTCCTCATATATTTCCGAGTCCTTTGAACATGCCCCGGTATTTTATTAATGCTGATATTTGTTTGAAACATTTCAAAGTAACTCGTCAAACCTTGACTGGAATATACGACCAATAAGATAGGATTTATACCGACCATCTGCCACGAGGTCCTTCTCCTATTCTAGATTATAGAGATATATTACATTCCTAGGCAATAATTCATCTTACAAATCATTCGAATACAAAGTGGGGTTTTCTTAAATGTTTTTAGCCTTGTATTTGCCTACTTTATTGCTAAGTCTAATAAATAGATATTCCTGATGAATAGATCTTTAACATCAATAACTGTCCGGGGATTTCAAATCACTTCCAATATATTTACAAACCAAATTCAAATCGGTTAAAAAAACTTATAGAATTTGTTAAAAATAATTTCCCCTACACAAATTGCTGTACATCCTTTAATATACCACATGATAATGAGGACAGTAAACGCACTCAGTGTTGTGTAATCTTTAAATATTTGGTAATATTATAACCTCTAAGTCTATCCCTAAAGTCAGATCCGTCCCAATTTGGGGATCAAACAGCCGTAGTTTTATATATATATATATATATAAATTATAAAACTTCTACGACAGAGTTTTTGGTTGGGTTCACATTAGTGGGTGATGGATTTTCTTGCCAATAAATAAAAGTAATCTTGGGTGATAAGAGGTGGTGACCTGTAGATAACCCGTACTGTGTAAATATGAGCTATTTAATAATGATCGTTAATATTTTCTATTTTCTAATATTTGTAAATTGGTATTGAAATAAAATGGCAGCTTAGGAACTTCGTTGATAATAATTGGTACTTGTTTATATATTGTTCGCCAGCTGCTTCATTCAGAGCATGATGGGATTTTTAAAAAATAACAAAATAAAACTTATAAATAGTTTTTTTTTTTTTTTTTTTTTTTTTTTTATCTAGGTAATTAGCGCCGACATCCAGGGTGTAGCGAGGAATTTTACCAGCGAGCCGTGGGATGATAAAATTCCTGCCGGAGGTTGGGAATCGAACCCACCATCTCCCACCTTATGAATCCAAAGCGCTAGCCACTAGACCACGGGAGACACCACTTATACTTACTATTAGTAGTAAAATTTCCACAAACTTCTTCTACAATATTAACCTGCTGGTGACCATGATTCCTCATTCTAACAATAACAGTGCGAACTTCGGATTCAAGATAATAACTTTCCAGGGCTAGTGAATGTACAACTTGATTAAAATATAAAGAAGACAATAGAAGTTGTTTGTTTACAAAATGGGTATCTAATATTCATGTTAAAGATTCTAAAGAAAACTTGTCACAAATAAAAGGATTAAACATTTTTAAATCATATGAATATAAAGTATTTTGTCTAATTTTATTAAAATGAACAGATAGCAAATAAATTATAAATATCCCTATTAATTTTTGCGGAGTTTAGATTGCAATATAGAAACTAATGAAGTTAAAGAAAGAGCATAGATTGTGTTTGTATAAACTGTGTGTAATATGCTCCTTCTTGTGTTTGTATAAACACTTGTTAATATAATAGTGAGGTCCTATATTCCTTTTGTTTATACACGTTCTTCCTTTGTCGATTAGCGGTAAATATTTATACATTGGTTTATCTTTATAATTCCCCTAGTATTCGTGAATATGTGTGTATAAACAGCCCCGGGATGATATAGACCAGAACATCAAAGGATCTGATTCAAGGAGAAAACTAAAACTTGTGGATTTAAATAGACCGTGATTCCCTTCGAGTCATATCGTGGATCTGTTTCTTCTATCTTCTAATAATGCTAGAATTGCCTCCTGTAAGGTCATGTACAGCAGACATGCCGTTCTGATAAAGGTTCTATCAGTTTAATATTTAAAAAAAATTGTTTGTTTAAGTAAAGTTTTTTGTTTGTAAATCAGAGAATGTTTTTTCATATTTTGCCGAATCTTCTTTTTAAAAACTCGTGTACTAGATTCGAACCGGGTTTGTAAACATTTATAATATTGTGGGGTTTTCTAACAGTGAGGCTTCCACACGGAAAAGGGGCATCACACATATATCCGGCCTCGAAACATGTATTTATTAATAAAGGAACGTTAAAACTAATGAAACAAAGCTATAATATTATTTGCGAGGTAAAACAGGGAAAAACAAATTTTTTTCATAGGATTTTTATTATAATTTAAATTTGTTGATCCCTCATCGATCTAATCTACTAAACACCGAGAATGAAACCAGTTCACAGCAATCTTTTCTTCTTCTTTGTCCTGATAATTTAATTTAAACATGACTTCCACCACTCGTATTATCAGCACATAATCTGGTACATCTCCGTCTTATAAATCTGAGCATATTACCTGTTATGGTTTTATTACTGTATTAATTTGAAATGCCGTTGATAATGTTCTCACATATTTATGTTACACATTATCTAACCGGGTATTTCTGATCCAACATAAATCAGTGTTTTTGCTCATTCACTGTCTCCAATAGAATATCATACATGTCGATTGAAGGCTTAATCCATTTTCTTCCTTGGTTTTCAAGCATCAACTTCGGGAGCCAAGATACGTATCAATGTGTAGGATAGGAGAGGATATGGGTTCAGGGGCGATAAACATTTACCTTATTACGCCTTCATGTGTGTACGTATAAGTGGTGAATTCTGTATTTGTTTGTTTGTTTTTTTAATTCATATATATATATATATATATATATATATATATATATATATATATATATATATATCCCAGAAGGAGAAACAAAATTCAGTCTTCCCACCATTTTTTTTTATTTTGCACTAGGCCTTTCAACACAAAGGCAAAATAAAGAAAATTTGTGGGAAGACTGAATTTTGTTTAACTTTCTGAATTAAGCCACCCCACTACCGGAAAACATCATATATATATATATATATATATATATATATATATGTATATATATATGTATACATATATATATATATATATATATATATATATATATATATATATATATATATTAATGTGTAGCCATCCGTCATTAATGTCAACTCCGTGTATATCTTCTCTCCTATCCATGTTCTGACTGTATCCGACCTACCTTTACATATGGTATCCACAAGAACCGCTATATTCAAGCTGGGTTATTCTAAACTATTCAATGTTTTCCTTGACTCCTTTACTCTACCTCTGCTTTGAGACTATAAAGAGCTGCATACTATGTAGCATCTCCCATCTCCCATGCTCACACGACTCAAGGTACCATAAGAAAAAACCTATCTGATCGTGGTATTACCATTAACCATGGTCAGTACCTGACTGTTCCCACCCTCACCCATCCCTCTTCCCATGGCTACTTCCTGGGATCCTGTACTCCACCATACAGCATGTACACTCTTCTCTTGTCACAGTCCATGTTTACTTTTACATAATTACTGATATTATCTGCTCTTGATAACACCAACAGCAACTTATTTCCCAAATCTCCATTTCCAAAAATCTGCGTCCAATAAATGAATAATGTATAGAAATACTTGTTGCGACCAAACATTTACCTCAACTAAAGTAGGTACATCCAATGAAAAGCTGGAGAAAATTCTTTATTGAGCTGGTATATCTATTCAACTCCGGAAACCACATTTTCAACAGGAATAAAAAATTCAACTATGCGCATTATAATATGGCTTGCTTTTTAGATAGTACAACATAATTTATTTAAATTTATATTGTCAATTTTTAGGTAACGACGGGAGGGAGGGAGGAACCGGGCTAAAACATAAGAATTTAAATAATAGGTGATAACAAATCATGCCTACGTTGAATAAGCGGTTTCCGTTGATCGCGGAATCTAAGCACCGTCGCTCTTGGTTACTACCTGAATGGGTGACCGACTACGTATTGTTGGTATTATAAAAGGGTGGCAAACTATAGATGGCCCGGTGTTAATAGCTTGACGTTGATACGCTGTTAAAGAAAAGTAGTCCTCGAATATCAAAAGCAGAATCATATCTCAGTTAGCTATAGTCCGCCCGTAAACAAAAGAACCAGGAAGTGCGCACGCGCTGCACCCAGCCCGTGTGGGAAGGCTTCAATGTCCCTTCATCAACGCCCCTTCTGGTCCTGCTGTTTGCGTGTGGACTATAAGCCAGTTCATACTTGACAAGGCAAGTAAGAGGTAATGTATTCTCCATCCTAGAACAATAATGTATTTTAAAATTGTCCATCAGAAAATAACATGCTTACCAACTAGAATATAAATAATAGAAACCCCAACCTTGCTATCTCCCTGAAAAGTACCCGAGAGAATTCCTTGATTCCCTTTCCTTCCTAAGTTCTGTTTGCTAACAAGAAGAGCAGAGACAGACATAACCTTCCTCTGAACCTATCTACTGAGCGATACTCCCCTCCACCAGAACCTTGTCCTGAGAACGTTTGCAGAAGTATCCAGGAAGATCCTGCTAGATATTTGACGGACGCCAACTGTAGCTTCCCACATCTCTCCCTGCTCCCTAATATAGGGGCTGAAACACACACAGGCTCTTCAAGTCCGACAGACTCCTTGTCTTCAATTATTCGGGATCTCTCGTCATTGTTTAGCTGCGTCCATCTCCTGCAACTACAAGGTATGCTTTCCTAACTCCAGGCTGCTCAAGCAGTAGATTTCTAGATCGTAAAAGTTATGGGTGTTGTAAAACTAGTCGATTATGGTGCCCTAGGGACGCCTTTGAGGAGTTTCAAAAAAAGTAAGCAATTACTTGCAGCCCTTTAATGTAAATCGTTAATTAAATCCATGTTTTGCGCGGTTCCTCCCTCCCTCCGGGGAGGAAACCCGCTTATAAGGTTGATCTCGTGACGCAAACCAGCCCCTTATTTTTATTTAATTTCAGGTGCTCACAATCCCAAAGTCATTAGCACCATATATATATATATATATATATATATATATATATATATATATATATATATATAAGTAAAGATGGAATGGTTGGGATTTGGCTAAAAAAAACCTCAATATGATTTTTGTTAAAAAAATTTTTAAATTTTGGACGTTTCAGCTACTCATTGGTAGCCTTCGTCAGCTAAAATGACAAAAAAATAAAGTCCGTCACGCAGGAGCTGCATAACTAAGCACTTTCCTCAGAATTTGGGTAGTTTAGACTGCTTTCCACAACAATTTGCTTAAAATATCCTACATAAATAAAATAAAAACCTGAATAGTTCTCTTTTAAATTTGTAATGAGTAACTTATCAATTATTAATTTGCTTCCAGAGTTGTTTACACATGGTACCTATTGCACTACGTAATAAATACAAAAAACCTCATATTATCGTATTTTGATCT